>PJEN01029197.1:0-10835 GCA_004024605.1 Pteronura brasiliensis | reverse complement strand
GCGGCAGGGCTCACAGATGGGGCGAGTGCAGCGGCAGGTGCAGGTCACGGGGCGGCACACGGTGGTCTGGCAGGACACAGGGCGGCAGCAGCAGGGGTCGCGGCAGCAGCAGGGCTGGCAGCAGCCTCCCCCACAGCCTGAGGAGGAGCAGCAGGAGCCACAGCAGGAGCCGGACATGGTGATGTCTGGGGTTGGTTAGGGTTGGACTGGTGAGAGGATTTGGGTGTTGTCAGGTGTGAATGTCTCTGTCCTGCTCTGAGCCCTTTATATACCCTGGCCTGCTGCTGATGACCCCCAGGACACAGGTCATTTCCTGGAGTTGTGGTTGCCCATTGACCTCTAGATTGGTGGATTCAATTGCTGAGGCAGCAATTCCAACATCATGGAAGGATGCTTTCCTTTCTGCCTGTCTGCTTTCTTCCTCATTGAAATGAATACTTGGTAATTTATATCATCCAAAAAATTGCTCATGGAATAACCAATCCTTCCATACCATGTCACATGACCAGTTGACATGTCTTATGACAAGTTGACATGTCACATGACAAGATGAAAGTTTGTAGAACCCAGTGTTGCCACCATCCTACTTTCTTCTTGTTTGTCTTATTCACCACCCATGACTAAGTATGAGACTGTAGGTTCACGAGATCACAGACCTGGTTTCTAATTGATATTGAGATGAAGTAAGAATTTCTGAAAAACCAGGATGACTCATGGAAGGAGACATGTACTGATTCTGCTATGGAAAGAATGGTCCAGTGCTTCTGGAAAATAGAATAGTGCTTCACCTTGTTTTTAAGGAAATAGTCACCAGAGCTACTGGAACGACTCTAGTTTGCCTATAAATCTGAGTCACTACTGAGAGTCTTTCTGTGTAAACAGCACTATGCTATTTGGGAGTGGAGAGGGAAAGGAATAAAAGGAAATTCTAAGTAGTTTCTCATCACACAGTGATTACAAATCTTAGGATGGCAAGACAAAGGCACATAAAGCAATGAAAGGAGAAGACTTTTCATGGGGCAACAAGGTCAAACTAAGTGAGGACTCTATTTGTATTGTGCATTTTGAATGCCCCTCCTTGAGTATGGTCTTAGAGTTAAAATTGGGATTACTCTTTCTTTCTAGGTGTGACCATAAGAGCACTTGTATTGAGTTCTTCAAAACATATTGAAGATATTTGTAAAGGAGTTAATTATCTTTCTGTGGTAGATACTTTGGTCTCTTGGCTGAGGGTTTGATTGCTTATGAAGTGTGAAATTGGCTTCAGGAAAAACAAAGGGAGCCACATGTACTGATGACTGATAAAATAGCTTTGTCTTTTCAAACCATAAGAGACTCTTAATCTCACGAAACAAACTGAAGTCTGCTGGGGGTTTGGGGGAGAGGGATAGGGTGGCTGGGCATTGGGGAGGGTATGTGAAATGGTGAGTGCTGTGAAATGTGTAAGCCTGATGATTCACAGACCTATACCCCTGGGGCAAATAATACATTATAGGTTAATAAAAAATAAATTCAAAAAAGCTTTGTCTTTTTTAACCATAGTTAAGTAAAGTGAAAATGTAGAAAATAAATTTATAGTTGAAAGGGAGGTTAAGGATGATATCCTCGAAGGCTTGCTGATGACTCTCAGACCAAATTTGTCTCCACAAAGTGTTTCGTTTGCTAGATCATGTTTTATACATTCATTGGCCTGCCATAGTCCTGGTCGTTGAAGGCCTTTGAGTTTGTGACCAATCATAGTCCTTCACAGTTCTTGAGGGGCCCGATATGTGAAATGATATCTCTAAAGTCATGCAGATAAAAGAATGGCAAAGTGTTGACAACACTGTGATCTTCTGATGACTGTAAACAGTGATGAATGACCCCTAGTTTTTTTCCAGCTGAGTTATTTCAGACTAGTGAACAGGTAGTCATAGTTACCAAAACTTCTGTCCCATCTAGTGAAGTAAAGTGGGAACTTATTGATTTATGATTTTTTGTTATTTTGGCCTAGTATGTATACAGCAATTCAAATTGTAGGAATAAGAAGATGTCTGTAAACTCACTGCATTTGTTAATTAACAGAAAGGACAGAACACTAAGAAATTCTGTGTCCTGAAATCACAGACTGTCAGAAACTTTGCAGTTTTAAGCCACATCATTAAGAATGGAAGGTCCCACTATTTCTGGGACAGAGAAGCAGCCTCAATATCCAACTCAAAGGCAGAGTTTAAGATAAGAGGTTTTCAGGTACAGTATTCTTCATTTATCTTAACTATGTAGTTTTCAGGGAAAGAGGACCTAAGTCCTGTCACAACCCAGTCCTGATGTTAATACTTTTGCTCAAACCTCTGTTTTGCTTTGAGCCCATTAAAATACCATTTCATATAATTTTATGTAAACTCTACTGTTCTTCAAAAGTCCTATTTAAAAAAAAAGCTTTTCCTTTGTTGGGTGGGATGCTCCTGGTCCCCTGTGTTGCGTAGTTTCTTTTGCTGTAGCGCATAAATAAGCCTAAACTTGTTGGACAAGAGATTGTCCCTAATCTTTACCACGTGAGCTTTTTGAGTCCTATTATTTGAATGTCAAATGTTCTGCAAGAGCATAATCACCAGAGTGGGAACAAGTAAATGTTAACTGTGGTGGCGATAAATTGTGAGATTTTGTGGTTGGATTGAAAAAGTATGCAGTGTTGGTGACTTTTTCTGATGGTGAACCATGCCTCCTCCTCCATAGTTTCATGAGTTGTGATTTGTTAGGAACTGGCCACTGGATGTTAGGAAGGTTTTTAAATTCTGAAAACGGAATATGCATTCCCTGTTCTCCAAAATGATCTTTGAAATACCATCCAATCATAAGAGTCAGAGATGGAGATGGGAAAGAGTGAAGGAGAAAGGGCAGGAGGAGGATAGGGAAGACAAAGAGGGATTCAGATGCTTCCTCCCTCACCTAGCAGTTGTGTGGCTTAGAGCTGATACCTGTCTATCTGCCAGCATATTTCCTCAGTTGTAGAAGGGGAAAGGTCATCTGTCCCTAATGTTCTTCATAGGCCAGGTTTATCATGAAATCTGTACAACATGGAAGACAAAAGAAATGGATATCCTTCATTGAAAAGAAAATGTTTTAGATGGAAAAATTCTAGATGATCAGGAGGTGGGTGGGATTTTTTTCTGGAATTTAACAAATAAATATCTTTCCTGCCTAGGGGCACCTGGGTGGGTCAGTCAAGTGTCTGAGTCTTGATCTGAAGATCGTGAGTTCAAGCCCTGTGTTGGACTCCATGCTGGGTATGGAGAGTACTTTAAAAAAAAAAAAAAAGTTTTCTGCCTAATAAATACCATTTGCCCAAAGCCAAGGAAGACTAACCCAAGTAATCTTTTAGAGTTTCTTACAGTCTGAGTTGTTTAATTCCTTTGGGCGCTTCAGGGTGAAAGGAAAATTCCATCAGATGCATGTATTCTCCCCAGCTCTCCTTGTTTCTGATGCTAAACACTTATTCATAAAGCTTGTAATCTAGGGGCTCTTTCCTGTGGATTAGCCAATCCACTTTTATAGAGCATTTTCATTCTGAGATGGCCTCAATCTGATGATAAATTTTTTTTTTGCCCTCTTTTCTTATACTTAGGAAATCTTAGGAATATGTTTTGTTGTATTAGGAAATCCGTTTCTGCCAGTGGATGTGGACTGTCTTGAAAAAACAAAAAGGTTTCCCCTCAATCTTCTCCCACTCTCAGTGACATAATATGTAATAAATAGCACATCTTTTGAGCCCATTTGATACAGTGATATTCAGATGTGCAACAAGGAATATCAGTGGATGGTACTGGGTGAATACTGTGTGCCAAGCACTTTATATGCATAAGGTCATTTAACTTTCCCAACCTACAATGGTAAGGATTAACCTTACCATTTGGCAGAAGAGGAAACCTGAGGGTCAGAGAAGTTAAGTTATACTGATGCTGAAGATTCTGCTTTAAGTAGAATATATGCCTTTTAGAATTCTTGTCATGAAGACAATTACCTTCTCATTTTGTTTGATTCAACAAATAGAAATCAAGTACCAAACATATTCTAAACACTGAGCTCCGAACTGAAAGCAAGAATAAATAAATTGTGGTCCCTTCTTTGGAGACAGAGAAATGGATGATCTCAATATGATGCTATATGGGGAGGGAAGTAAGCATAGGATGCTATTGGCATGTTAGGGGCACCTAACCCAACCTCTCTGTGTGTATGCACTTGTGTGTGGGTGTGTTTCTGTGATGGAGGGGTTAGGGCAGGGCTGTTACAAAAGGCTGAGCTGAATCTTTGAAATGGCTCAGTGTTAGGTAGGTGAAGAAAGTGGAGGGCTGGGGTAGGTGGAAAAAAAATATTCCAGATAAATGAAAGAATATGACAAAAGCAAAGACCTACGGAACTGCATGGTATGTGCCACTTACTGTGAGTTTAGTGCTACTTGCAGTGAAACTTGGTGGGGGGTGTTGAGACATGAACCTGGACATGTGGGCAGTGGACAGACCCTGGAGGACCCTGTGTGCACAGATTTCCTATCCACGTAAGCAGTCTGAGGACTAGCCCAGCCATCCTGTACCACCTTCCGAGATTCATACCAGGATTCCTAGCACCTTTCCCTTTACTCTCCTGTCTTCCTCACCTTCTCTGTCTTGTCTTCCTTCTTCCTATTCATTGTCTGATCATCTACATACACTAATAAACATTGGACTACTGAATGAATCAGAGAGCAGGGAGGTTTACAAGAAAACTTAGTTTATTGAAAACAAGCAAGCAGCACCTTACAAAAGATGGCAGGGAGGGTTTGAGCAGTCCTCAGAGTTCAGGATGGGTTTGCAAAGCCTACTCTGAGGGGTTTTGAAGAGAGATTTACCACCCATAGTGTCTTCTGCTGTTGTGGACATCTGCTTGTGTATCCAAGTGGTAGGATATAAAAATGACTATTGTCACCTTATGAAAAATACCTATTTTTCTTTCTACTTTCTTAAAATGCAGAATAGGTGCTTAGGCTCCAGTGTGTTGCTCTATGGGGATAGTGGTAATCTCAGCAGCAGGGGGAGGTCCTGCAGGTGGTGCGGCAGGGGGCAGGCTGGCAGCAGGGGGGGCGGCAGCAGGGCGCCTGCACAGAGATGGGCTGGCAGCAGGTGGAGGCCCAGCAGCAGGGGCGGCAGACCACGGCCATGCAGGACGTGGGGCAGCAGCTGATGGGGTGGCAGCAGCCCTCCTGCACACCACAGGGGTCACAGCATACGGGGTAGTGGCAGACCACGGTCGTGCAGGACGTGGGGCAGCAGCTGATGGGGCGGCAGCAGCCCTCCTGCACGCCACAGGGGTCACAGCAGACGGGGCGGCGGCAGGGCTCACAGATGGGGCGAGTGCAGCGGCAGGTGCAGGTCACGGGGCGGCACACGGTGGTCTGACAGGACACAGGGCGGCAGCAGCAGGGGTCGCGGCAGCAGCAGGGCTGGCAGCAGCCTCCCCCACAGCCTGAGGAGGAGCAGCAGGAGCCACAGCAGGAGCCAGACATGGTAATGTCTGGGGTTGGTTAGGGTTGGACTGGTGAGAGGATTTGGGTGTTGTCAGGTGTGAATGTCTTTGTCCTGCTCTGGGCCCTTTATATACCCTGGCCTGCTGCTGCTGACCCCCAGGACACATGATCATTTCTTGATCTTCTGGCCAGTTAAGTAAGGATTTAGCATTGAGTAAATCATGTTTTTTGAATCTTCACCTATGCACACCTATGCACACAACCACAAACATTCCTTTGTTTTCTATATTGTTTATTCTTACCAAATGTAGAATTGGATTCAATTCTGATGAATTTTCCTTTGAAATATTCCTAACTCATGGAAGAGAAAAGAGTGTGTTTTCTAAACTAGAATAGTATCTACTCACCCTTCCCTTTAGCCGGCATTTTATTGCTGGACTTCAAAGACTCACATAATTACCCCCCAAACAGTGACTTGCCGTATTTACACTTGTGGTCCTAACAGTAACAGGTTAAATAGCAACACTCTTGTGCAGGCCGGTAGACATCTGCTTCCTGGATGTCTCCTTTCATGACTCACCGAGGGGCAGGTTTGTGGTTTTCAGATGAGGAGGGACCACATTGTATCCTGTACCCCTGCCACCCTGGTTTAGTCACTCTTCCCTCGTAGGGCCTGGGCTGTTCTGCCCTGGTTGTTGTCTCCCCCATTCACCTATAATGCCCTCTCCTCCTTCCTGACCAAACTCTACCTTGACTGTAAAATTTTCATCAAGGATCTGTTGCAGTTTTTATCTTTGTAATTTATTCATGATTAATGGTTATATGTGTAGATTCTGGGAAGGGTCTGTAGAGAACATATAGACCTATCCCCTCATCTTAAAGGAGAGGTCATGTGGGTTCACCATAGTCACTCAGTGGGGTATAGGTCTCCTCATTCCTCAGTAAGCAGCCTCTACTATGAGTTTTATGTTTATCAGGTTCAGTAGACCATAGTCTTCAGACAGAGAGAGAACATCTCAAGTATTCCCCCATTTTTTATCTCAAGTCTTAAGTAAGCATTATTAAAAGTGATGCTGGAAAAAAGTTAGGAAAAAGTGTCTTGTTCCAATGAGAGATAATCCAAAAGGGCCCTAGGACTTGTTTGCAGGGTCAGATGTGCACCAGTGCAGAGGTTTCTCTCTGAGGAGGGATCAACAGAGCTTGGCTTACTGGTGGGTGGAGGTGTGGGGGGTTGCCTGTTCTGAGATGTTCTAAGTGTAGATTGGTTCCCTTTGGTAACACATTGTGGCACTGTGAGATAATGCGCTTGTCTAATTCCTTTTATTGTTTTTTAATTTATCCTTTACCCCATTTCTACCCTTTGTGATGAGTTCCATAAATTTGCCTCTTACTTGTGAAGTAGAGATGTACTTTTCCTTTGGATTTGAGGTGAAAAAAAAAAAAAAAAAAAAGCATCCTGTTCCATCAACTGCACTTACTTTCTGTGAGCACTAAATGACAGAAAGGGCCAGGAGCTTGCAAACCACCAATCAGATGTCCTAAAATTAGTACCTTGAGCTTTTAAAGGGAGAGGCTTCTTACTGTTTTCATGGGGGGATTAGTTTTGTTTTGGCTTTAGTGATATCATGGAAGATATCATAGTTTTGAATTATATTAAATTCTTTAAATCTCTTCATCCCAAGATTCTCTCTTGGCCCCTTTACAGTATTTGTTGATTTTTTCATGTGCGGGTGCAGACTAAGTAATTCTCTGAGATAATGTGGCTGGAATTACATGCAAGCTAGTTTCTTGTTGCCACCATGGTTGAGTTAGTCAGCTGTAATGCATAACAAGCAACCACAAACTCTCAGAATGTACAATAACAAGTATTTATTTCTTGGTCATATGTCTGCAGGTCAGTTGTGTTTTGTCTGATTAAGGCTGGTCTTGGCTTCTGGCAGTGGTTTGGTTTGGGACTTCCTTTTGAATTAGAGTTGCCAGATTTAGCAAATAAAAATGTAGGTGCCAAGTTAAAATTGGATTTATCTTTAGCATAATAAATCTTCAGCATTAGTTTGTCTGAGTATGCATGAGGCATACTTACATTAAAAATTTGTTATGGAGGGCACGTATTGCATGGAGCACTCAGTGTGAGGCATAAACAATGAATTCTGGAACAATGAAAAGAAATTTAAAAATAAATAAAAATTAAAAAGAAATTTGTTATTTATCTGAAATTAAAATTTGATGAGGTGTCCTGTATTTTAATTGGAAACCCTGGTTCTGATGGCATAAGCCATGGGAGCAATGCAGTCCTGCGTATTTTAAGTCTTAGCATGGATCATGTCCTCTAACATCTCATTGGCCAAACAAGTCACATGGTGGAGTTCAAGTCACAGGGTGGGAGAGTGGGAGAAGAGGATACTTCTCCCAAAGGGGTAGGAAGGGGAAGAGAGCAAACATTAATGAGGAATAATCTAATCTGTCAGAACAGCAAATCAATTAATTTGGGAATCTTTGTTGTAAAGCTTGGATAAAGACTTTTAGAAAGTCAAATTAGTTACTGCATTTCCATTCATTTGAGTAACTTTTATTTCTCTTCCTCCTTCTCTTCCTGGTCAACCAGGAAATGTCATTGACTTAAAAAGGGACTTCCTGATCTACATATTTAAAGCAATCCCTATCAAAATACCAGTAGCATTTTTTACAAATCTAGAGCAAACAATCCCAAAATTTGTATGGAACCACAAAGGACACCAAATAGCCAAAGCAATCTTGAAAAAGAAAAGCAAAGCTGGAGACATCAAAATTTCAGATTCAAGTTATATTGCAAACCTGTAGTAATCAAAACACTATGGTACTGGCACAAAATAGACACATAGGTCGATGGAACAGACTAGGAAATCCAGAAATGAGCCCACAACTGTATGGTCAATTAATATTCAACAAAGCAGGAAAGAGTATTCAATGCAAGAAAAACAGTTTCTTCAACAAATGGTGTTGGGAAAATTGGAGACCAACATGCAGAAGAAAGAAACACTATACACAAAAATAAATTCAAAATGAGTGTGAACCTAAACCCATAAAAAATCTTAGAGGACAGCACAGGCAGGAATGTCTTTGACATTTGCCATAGCAAATTTTTTCTAGATAGGTCTCCTGAGGAAAGGGCAATAAAGCAAAAATAATCTATTAGGACCACATCATAATAAAAAGTGTCTGGATAGCCAAGGAAACAGTGGACAAAACTAAAAGGCAGCCTGTGAGGTGGGAGAAGAAATATTTCTGATAGGGGAAAAATCCCTCTACTTTCCTTTTCAGCATTCCTTTAGCTAATCTTGGACCTTTTCTTTTCTATATGCATTTAGAAACAGTCATACTCTGTTTAAAAACCTCATTGGAACTTTGATCAGAATAGCATTAAATTTATTGATTCAACTAAGAAGAATTGACATATTTGTGATATTAAATCTTCCCAGTAATAAATCTGATATTAACTCTTAATTTACATATAGATTTCCAAAGAATATTTCAAACTTTTCTTCATAAACATTGCACAGTTTTTTAGGCTTATTTTGAGGCATTTTATAATATTTGTAGCTATTTTTAATGAAATCTTCCTTCCTATTAAATTAGAATTATTAATTGACTCTTGCAAGTTATAAAAGTGTTATTGGGTTTTTTTTTTTTTTTTTTTGGTCAGTACTCTATATACTGATTTCTCTGAACTCTTTTTAGCACAAGTTTGTGGGTTTTCTTGAATTTCGTATGTTGACAACAGTATTGTGTACAAATACCAACATATTTTTTTTTTTTTTTTGGTAACACTTTTTTCTAATCAGATTGCATTGGCTAGGATCTCAAATACAACAATGAATGATAGGGAGGATAGGAGTTATCCTTGTCTTATTCTTATCTTTAGTAGAATACTTTTCATTTGTTAACTATTATGTTTGCTATGAAGTTTTAACAAATAGCATTCATTAGGATAAAAATGTCCTCTTTTAGCCCTATTTTGCTTAGAGTTTTTTAAATAGTAAATGACTATTGTGATGGCCAATTTTATGTGTCAACTTAACTGGGCCATAGGATGCCCAGACATTTGGACAAACATTCTGGGTATGTCTGTGAAAGTGTTTCTTGGTAAGATTAATATTCAAACCATTAGACTGAATAAAGCAGATTGTCCTCTCCAATGTGAGTAGACCTCATCCAATCAACTTAAGGTCAGAATAGAACAAAAAGGCTGACGTCTCCCCACTTTGATTAAAAAGGATCTCCTCCTGTCTGACTCCCTTGACATAGTCTTTTCCTGAAACATTAGTTCTTCTTGGGTCTTGAGCCTGCTGGCTTTTGAATTGGAATTATACCATCAGCTCTTCTGGGTCTCCAGCTTACTGAATGCAGATCTTAGGACTTCTCAAATTCTGTGATCACATAAGCCAATTCCTTAAAATAAATCCCTTTATCTATATCTATATCTACCTATATATATATATATCTATATATAGATATATATATATAAAGAGAGAGAGAGAGAGGGAGAGATTTATTTTATATCTATCTATATAGGGAGAGTGGGTGTATGTGTGTGTGTATTGGTTTATGTATATGAACGTGTGTCTATATTTATCTATCTCCTATTGGTTCTGTTTCTCTGGAGAACCCTGAATAATACATTTATATATTATTGAATATATATATTATTGATATAACAGCTATTGATATAATCCTGAAGTTTTCCCCCTTTAATGTAGTAGTATCAACAAGCTTATTTAAATATTTTCTAATTTTTTGAAGCATTCCTGAATGTCTAGGAAACTGTAATTGGTTATGATATGTTATTCTTTTTATATATTGCTAAATTTCATTTACTAGTATTTATGGGAATTTTGCATCTATGATCTTCAATAATATAGGCCTATAATTTTCCTTTATGACATTGTTCTTGTATGTTTTTAATATTATTGTTTTACTAAAAATGGGAAGATTTTCCTTTCTTCTGTTCTTTTCCCTAGTTGGAGTTGGAGAGAACTTTAAGGCTTAATAAACTTACTAATGAATCAACATGGGTCTGGTTTTTTAGTATCAATATATGTAGAGGATAGATTTTGCATCATAGGTATAGTTTCTTTAATGGTTATTGGCTTATTTATGTTTTGTATATCTTCTGGAATTACCTTTATATTTTTCTAGACAAGTCAATTCAATCATAATGTTCAAATATATTGGTATAAACTTATATGTAATGTTCTAGTATGTTTTTTTTTAAATTTTTTATTTTTTCAGCGTAACAGTGTTCATTATTTTTGCACTACACCCAGTGCTCCATGCAATCCGTGCCCTCTCCAATACCCACCACCTGGATCCCCCAACC
>PJEN01029196.1:0-10840 GCA_004024605.1 Pteronura brasiliensis | reverse complement strand
TGCTATAAATATTTGGGTGCCCATGCCACTTCAGACCACTGTATTTATATCTCTAGGGTAAATACCCAGTAGTGTGATTGGTGGGTCATAGGGTAGTAGTGTGATTGCTGGGTTGTAGGTAGCTCTATTTCCAACTTTTTAAGGAATCTCCATGCTGTTTTCCAGAGTAGTTGCACCAGCTTGCATTCTTACGAACAGTGTAGGATGGTTCTCCTTTCTCTGCATCCTCACCAGCATCTGTCATTTCCTGACTTGTCAATTTTAGCCATTCTGACTAGTGTGAGGTGGTATCTCATTGTGGTTTTGATTTGATGTCAAGTGATGTGGAGCACTTTTTTGTGACTGTTGGCCACCTTGACGTCTTCGTTGCAGAATGTCTGTTCATGTCTTCTGCCCATTTCTTGATTGGATTATTTGTTCTTTAGGTGTTGAGTTTGATAACTTCTTTATAGATTTTGAATACTAGCCCTTTATCTGATATGTTATTTGTGAATATCTTCTCCCATTCTGTCAGTTGTCTTTTGGGTTTGTTAACTGTTTCCTTTGCTGTCCAAAAGGTTTGATCTTGATGAAATCCCAATAGCTCAATTTTGCCCTTGCTTTCCCTTGCCTTTGCCAATGTTTCTAGGATGACGTTGCTGTGGCTAAGGTTGAAGATGTTGCTTCCTGTGTTCTCCTCAAAGATTTTGATGGATTTCTGTCTCACATTGAGGTCTTTCATCCACTTTTAGTCTATTTTTGTGTGTGGTGTAAGGAAATGGTCCAGTCTCATTCCTCTGTGTGTGGCTGCCCAATTTTATTGTATTTTTAATTATTTATTTATTTAAAAAATTTGAATTTTATTTTATAGATTACATCTGTGTCAGAGACTTTTACCTCTGGATCTTTCTTATGGTTTGAATTCCTCTCTCTAGCCATTTCGCCCAGAGAAGTGTGGATGAGTGAGTGAACAAAAGCATAAATATCAACCCAAACACAAGCAAAATACACAGTAGAGAAGTCTGAAGATGTTAGAACCAAACAAACAAAAATGCTGGGTGTGGGAAAGAGAATATAATCTCCCAGTGGACAAAACAGTGGGATCCACTTGGTCCTGTGTATATTTTGGTCTGCGTGTTAGAATAAACTAAATCCCATAATTTTAAAGAAAACAAAACTTTATATATATATATATATATATATATATATATATATATACATATATGTATATATATATATATATATATACACATACAAAAAACTGAATATAGTGAAAGTATGCCAATAATGAATATATATGTATAAAAAGTACGTGTTCGAAATTCTAGTTAAAAAAGACTTCAAAACAGAGTTGTTAAAATAATAAAGTCATTGAAAAAAAAAGAGAAAAAAAATGAAATTGAAATAGCCATGAATCATGAGAAACAACCTCAAATTCTGTGTAGTATTTTCCCCTAGACCTGGAGTTGTGCAGTGCTGAGTGCTCTGTACACGTGGTGTTCTGTGTTCTTCCAGAGAATGCACTGATTCTCATGTGTCTCTGTGTCAGTGGTTGTACCACCCCTTGCCAGGGGTCAGGGTCAGTGTAAGCTCTTTCTAGTTTTTCTATGTGGCTTTTGTTCCCTGCAGGCATTTAAGTCTCTTTAGAGGATGAGAATAAAAATAGCCATATGATGCTCTCCAGCCCGGGAGCTGAATGATCCCAGCTCCTTTCTACAGTAAATAATCAGGGATAAGAGGTCTTCTCTTTTGTGTGTGTCACTGTCTAGACACCTGTGGTGTGCACCTGCAGCAGTCCTCCTGGGTAGGTGGAGGGTTGTTGCTTTCTGTCCTCAGGATCCTCCACGGAGAGTGGTCACCTGGTCATGTGCACTCCTGAGCCACCCCTCCTGTGGGATGCCAGTGGGCCATCGCTTTTTTTGGCATTTGCAACATCCCTCCCCCACACTGAGAGCTGTCACCAGAGCTGGTAGGGCTTTGGGTTTATAGCCAACTGACTGAGAGCCCCTCCCAAGTTCTCAGACCATAATGAGTTTCCCTGCTGCAATGCTGAGGAACTCTGCAGGTTCAGGCATTCCCATTTTGTCTGTGTCTCCATGATCCTGAGACCACAAGTCCCACCTAAGATTCTCACCCGCAAGTTCACCAAAGAGCACCCTTCAAGCGGAAATTTCTCTCACTGGAGCAGATTTCTAAAGGTTCTGGTTTTGCCATCAGGGGCTATATCACTTATGTTGGCTGGCTTTCTGATTTCCCTCCCCTGTTGTTTATCTTCTGATATATCTTTAGGGTAAATACCCAGTAGTGAGATTGCTGGGTCATAGGGTAGCTCTATTTGCCACTTTTTGAGGAACGTCCATGCTGTTTTCCAGAGTGGTTGCACCAGCTTTCATTTCCACCAACAGTGTAGGAAGGTTCCCCTTTCTCCACATCCTTGCCAACATCAGTCATTTCCTGACTTGTTAATTTTAGCCATTCTGACTAGTGTGAGGTGGTATCTCATTGTGGTTTTGATTTGTATTTCCCTGATGCCGAGTGATGTGGAGCACTTTTCCATGTGACTGTTGGCCATCTGGATGTGTTCTTTGCATAAATGTCTGTTCATGTCCTCTGCCCATTTCTTGATTGGATTATTCATTCTTTAGGTGTTGCATTTAATAACTTCTTTATAGATTTTGAATACTAGCTCTTTATCTGATATGTCATTTGTAAATATCTCCTCCCATTCTGTCAGTTGTCTTTTGGTTTTGTTAACTGTTTCCTTTGCTGTCCAAGAGGTTTGATTTTTTTTTAAGATTTTATTTATTTGACAGAGAGAGATCACAAGTGGACAGAGAGGCAAGCAGAGAGAGAGAGAGAGGAGGAAGCAGGCTCCCTGTGGAGCAGAGAGCCTGACACAGGACTCGATCCCAGGACCCCGAGATCATGACCTGAGCTGAAGGCAGAGGCTTAACCCACTGAGCCACCCAGGTGCCCCCAAAAGGTTTGATCTTGATGAAATCCCAATTGCTCTGTTTTGCCCTTGCTTCCCTTGCCTTTGCCAATGTTTCTAGGATGACGTTGCTGTGGCTAAGGTTGAAGATGTTGCTTCCTGTGTTCTCCTCAAGGATTTTGATGGATTTCTGTCTCACATTGAGGTATTTCATCCACTTTGAGCCTATTTTTGTGTGTGGTGTAAGGAAATGGTCCAGTTTCATTCCTCTGTATGTGGCTGTCCCATTTTATTGTATTTTTTAATTATTTATTTATTTTAAAATTTTGAATTTTATTTTATAGATTAGATCTGTGGCAGAGAGTTTTATCTCTGGATCTTCTTCTGCTTTGAATTCCTATCTCTAGTCATTTTGCCCTGAGAAGTGTGGACGAATGAGTGAACAAAAGCACAAATACCAACCCAAACATAAGCAAAATACACAGTAGTGAAGTCTAAAGAGGTCAGAATCAAACAAACAAAAATGTTGGGTGTGGAAGGGACAATATAATCTCCCAGTGGACAAAACAGGGGGATTCCCTTGGTCCTGCATATATTTTGTTCTGCATGTTAGAAGAAACTAAATCCCAAAATTGGAAAGAAAGCAAAACTTATATATATACAAAAAAATTGAATACAGTGAAAGTAAGCCAATAATGAACATATATGTATAAAAAATATGTGTTTGAAATTCTAGTTAAATAAGACTTCAAAACAGAGATGTTAAAATAACAAAGTCATTGAATAGGGAAAAATAAAAAAGAAAAAGAAAATTTTAAACTGAAATAATAATGAATCATGAGAAGCAACCTCAAATTCTGTGTAGTATTTTCCCCTAGAGCTGTAGTTGTGCAGTGCTGAGTCCTCTGTACATGTGGTGTTCTGCGTTCCTCCAGATGTTCTTCTGGAGGAGGGGCCTGATGCACTGATTCTCAGGTGTCTCTGTGTAAGTGGAGTTGTACCACTCCTTGAAAGGGGCTGGGTTCAGTGTAAGCTGTTTCTAGTTTTTCTATGTAGCTTTTGTTCCCTGAAGGCATTTGAGTCTCTTTAGAGGATGAGAATAAAAATTGCCATATGGTGATCTCTAGCCCAGGAGCTGACTGATTCCAGCTCCTTTCTACAGTAAACATTCAGGGATAAGAGGTCTTCCCTTTTTTTATTAGAGATTTTATTTATTTATTTGACAGAGAGAGAGATCACAAGTAGGCAGAGAGGTAGGCAGAGAGGAGGAAGCAGGCTCCCCACCCAGCAGAGAGCCCGATGCAGGGCTCGATGAGGTCTTCCCTTTTGTGTGTGCCACTGTCTAGACACCTGTGGTGTGCACCTGCAGCAGTCCTCCTGGGTAGGTGGAGGGTTGTTGCATTCTGTCCTCAAGATCCTCCACGGAGAGTGGTCACCTGGTCATGTGCACTCCTGAGCCACCCCTCCTGTGGGATGCCAGTGGGCCACTGCTTTTTTTGACATTTGCAACATCCCTCCCCCACACTGAGAGCTGTCACCAGAGCTGGTAAGGCTCTGGGTTTATAGCGAACTGAGCTGAAAGCCCCTCCCAACTTCTTAGACCATAATGAGTTCCCCTGCTGCAATGCTGAGGAACTCTGCAGGTTCAGGCATTCCCATTTTGTCTGTGTCTCCATGATCCTGAGACCACAAGTCCCACCTAAGATTCTGCTCCTCCCCCTTCACAAAAAAGCACCTTTCAAGCAGGAATTTCTCTCACTGGAACAGGTTTCTAAAGGTTCTGGTTTTGCCATCAGGGGCTTTATCGCTTATGTTGGCTGGTTTTCTGAAATTCTCTTCCCTGTTGTTTATCTTCTGATATATCTCCTTTGTTTCACTTTTTGGCCCTCTTTCCTTGAAAAAAGTAGTTCTTTTTCTATTTATAGAATTCCAGCATTTTTTCCCATACCTCTCAGGTTGAACTCATAGATGCTCTGAGTAATAAGATAGTTATGTAGCTAAATTAAGGGAAGCAGATGAAATGAAGTCTCCGACTCTTTTACCATCTTGCTTGATTGGTGCATTTAAGAACTCTTAATTGTACATCATAGCTCAGTTACAGTTTATTGAGGAGAAGAGTAAACATTACTCAAGAGCCTCTCCTAATCCTCTGGAAAGGGGTTTCACGTTTTTGTTTATATGCAGGACATTTATTTCATATAAGGTGAAATTATGACCATGTTATTTTCTCTATATTCAGAATGAGTTTGATTTAAGAAGATACATACTGATGCCCACATTTATAGAAGGTTGATGTGTGATGGTGAAGCCTATATGTCAAAGTGACTGGGTCATGGGTGCCCAGATTAAACATTGCTTCTGTGGGTGCCTATAATGCTGTTCCAGAAGTGACTGGCATTTGCATCCATGGTCTCTGGGTCAGTAAGCATCATCCAATCCATTAAGGTACTGAATAGAATGAAATGCAGAGAGAGGAATTCCCTCATTCTTCTTTCCTGTATGCTTGATCTGGAACATGCTTGATCTGGAACAGGAACAGTCCTGTCCTTCTGCCTTTGGAGACAATTACTCTTTCATATCTCCAGGTTCTCCAACTTATGCTATTTCAGCAAAGCTAATATATTAGACCATTGCAGCCCTTTCCTTGGAGCTTCTCAGATCCAGTTCATCCTGCAGATACTGAAGGTGAAACCACAGGTTGCACAAGAATTTTTCAGGGACTCCAAGGATTTCACAAGGTCTCCCCCAGACTCCACCAACCACACCTCACATGGACACCTGCAGACATGAGATCTCCACTGTTTCCCTCACTCATATCCAGTCACATACTCAATGTCTCTTGTTCAACATAAATTAGCTTTTTAAAAGTGGTAACTAGGGAAACCCCACCAAGCACAAATTCCATAATGAGTTGTTTGTGTACCGTCTTGATCACTGCATGTGATCAACTTGGATTCCTGTGCCTGGGGCTCCTCTCTCATTTCTAGGGTCAGGGCTGGGATGCTTTAATCAGCAGAAGGAGGGCTCTATTTGCATGTCTTCTGCCTATACATCTAGCTTGGGATCTTTGTTTACAGAGTGGGAAGCGACCAGATCAGATGTGATTGCTTTTGGCTAGGTGGTATTGACAACATTTTCAAAATAGGATTTTTGATTAAATGATTTTCCAGAGTACACACTTGGGGTTCATGTGCTATGTAGTTTTTACATATTCACACAAATCTTGGGGCATAGATGTCATGTTACCAGAGAAAGAGATGTGAACCTAAATCCAGAATTGTAGAGGGTTTGTGAGACGTCCAAGAGCAGATATGGTTTGAGTATGAGCCTCAGGATGTATACTTGTGCTCCTACCCATGGGACCCCTGCCTTTCTGAACAACTTGCATAACAGAATGGCAGGGTCATGAGGAATGTGGAACCAATCCTGTATAGGGACAGGGTGGTTTTGCTTACTCTAGAGTTTTACTGAAATACAGAATGAATCAGGGTTCTGAGGTGTGTTTTCAAGTCTCTGACATTGCACTATCTCTACCTTCCTCTTGAGTCATCTCTGGGATTATCTGTAATAGCTGTGGTGTGTGTTTTTGACACAGGATGAAGTTCACACGTGTGGAATGTGTGATATGGGAATCACTGGGTCAGAGTCAACATTCTCAAGAGTGAGAAGGTCATGTCCCCTTAGATTTTCCTGTATTTTCAATGGAATTCCTCCATCTTCTCTTCCTTTCTTACTCTGTCCCCACATAACTATTGATCTTTCTCATGTTACCTTACACTACGTTCAACTTCCTAGAATGTAAAAATGTTAGTTTTACTGTATGTCTTTCTATTTTTAGGGCTTTTTTTTTCAGTATCAATCCTTGGGGATATATACATGTGGTTGTGTGTAGCAAAAATCATCAGTTTTATTTATTGGCAGCATTTCAGACGATGAACACAGGAGAATTTTATTTTTTAAGTAGTATTTTAGGATTGGGATCATTTCCAGTTTCAGGTATTTCAATAAAGTTGCTTCCTAGCCTAGACTTGAAGGTGTAGTGTTCAGAGAATGTGTTATTTATACACTTTCCACAACAACTAACCAGAAGTAGTGTGGAGGCACACATTTGCAGAATGTGGGAGTTTATCCAACTTGGGATGTTTCTTATTATGTAATTGATTTTTTTAAATTAAATTAAATTTTTTCAGTTTTCCACAATTTATTGTATATGCATCACAGCCAGTGCTCCATGCAATATGCGTACTTCTTTTTTTTTTTTAAGAGTTTATTTGACACAGAGAGATCACAGGTAGAGAGAGAGAGAGAGGAGGAGGAGGAAGCAGGCTTCCTGCCTAGCAGAGAGCCCGATGTGGGACTCGATCCCAAGACCCTGAGATCATGACCTGAGCTGAAGGCAGACGCTTAACGCACTGAGCCACCCAGGCAGCCCCAATATGTGTCCTTCTTAATACCCAGCATCAGAATCACCTAACTTCCTACCCCCTCCCTTCCCAAACCCTCAGTTTGTTTCTCAGAATCCACAGTCTTTCACGGTTTATGTTCCCTTCTGAATTTTCCCAATTGACTTTTCCTTTCCTTCTTCTAATGACCTCCATGTTTTTCCTTATGTTCCAGAAATAAGTGAAACCATATGATAATTTACTCTCTCTGCTTGACTTATTTCACTCAATATAATCTCCTCCAGTCCTTCCATGTTGATACAAAAGTTGCATATTCATCATTTCTGATGGAGGCATAATACTCCATAGTATATATGGACCACATCATCTTTATCTATTTATCTGCTGAATGGCATCTCGGTGCTTTCCACAGTTTGGCAACTGTGGCCATTGATGCTATGAACATTGGGGTTATGTAGTTGTTTTTAGAAGCTCAGTTTCACAGATGGGAATTAGTATTTATTTATTTATTCATTTCCTTCAGAGTGTTATTTTTAAGTATTAGTGTTAGAGTAGGTTTAGATTTCAGGATTAGGGGTTAGGGACTAAGGGTTAGGTCTCAGGGCAAGTGCCCAGTATTTTGAGGTTCAGAACATTCATAGAAAATAAATCTCAATCTTTCCTAGGATGAGAATGGTCTCGGAAGACATCTACTGAACTGAGTAAGAAGGGGATTTGGTGCTCTACATACTTTTTAAAAAATGTTGATTCTAGAGGTGGACAAGATGTCAGACAAATAGGGGACCTTATTTAAATTGGTCCCCTGAATTGAGATGGATACATACCAGACAACTCTGAACACCTGTAAAATCAATCTGATATGTAAGAAGATATATCAGGATCTATACCTACAGAATATCTCTGGTGGCTGGTTTTGAGACATGAAGTGTGGAGCCCTGATTCTGTGGGTAGATAATGCAAGATAAATGGAAGAAGGAGGGAGCCTCTGAGCTCCTGCAACCCTGGAGTGCAAAATTTTCCTGCGCTGCTGGTCATGCACAGACCAGCAGTAGTAGCAGAGAGAAGACTTTAGGGTATCTGCCTCTCTGAAACATGGGACTGCAGTGTCTTGCATGCAAACGTGGGGTGGCTGGCTGTTTGCGAAGCACAAAGGGCAGAGACATGCCTGGACCTTGTAGCAAGGGCTGGGAATGCTGCTTTGGGGTGCACATCCCATGACGCTGTGGTTTTTAGCAGCAGAGACAAAAATGGAGTCAGCGTGGCCTGGAGAACTTTCTGGAGAACAGATTGTGATCTCTCAGTTCTGATACAGAAGCCTGAATACAGTTATTTCTGCTCTGACTCTCTGAAGAGACACAGAGAGCCACCAGGGAAAATTTTGAGAGAACAAAAGCCCCCCAAACTGGCTTTCACTGAGCCCATCCACCCACTAGGGGCAGGGCAACTCTGCCCAATAAGGGTTGCCTGAGTAATGCTGCCACAGACCCCTTCTCCAGAAGACTGGGTGAAAGAACAAGAGGCCTACAACCCTGAGACCCCTATAAAACATGTGCATTTTGCTTGGGTTATGGTCAATAACTTGGACTTTGTTTATATCCTCAACCACTCCTCAGCAGAATGACTAGGAGGAGGAATACTCCACAGAGGAAAAATTTGGAGACTGTGTCCTCTGCCACAGAACTAATGGATATGGATATAAGCAACATGTCAGAAATACACTCTTGTGTAACAGTTATACAGATAATGGCTAGATTAGAGAGAATCATTAATGGCAACATAGATTCTCTAAGGGAAGAAGTGAGAGATGATCTGGTAGAACTTACAAATGCTGTCAGTAAGATCCATTCTAATCTAGATACTCTAACAGCCAGGGTAAATGAGGCAGAAGAATGGATTAGTGATGAAGAAGACAAACTGATAGAAAAGAAGGATTAGGAGGAGGCCTGGAACACACAGCTTAGAATCCATGAAAACAGGGTTCAAGAAATAAATGACCCCATGAAATATACCCATGTATGTTTCGTACACAGTTATTGTATGAATATATAATTATTGGGATCTCTTAGGGGGTGGAGAGAGAGAGGACTAGAATATATATTTGAGCCAATCCTAGGTAAGAACATCCCTAATCTGGGGAATGATAGAAGCACTCATGTCCTAGAGACAGAGAAGACCCCTCCCAAGATCAAGGAAAATGAACCAATGCCAACGGCACGTAGTAGTAGAATACACAAATCTTAAAAGCAAGGAAACCATCCTAAGGAAAGTTATGGGGAAGAGATTCCTTATGTACAGAGGGAGGAAAATCAGAATAATGTCAGACCTGTCCATAGATTCCTGAAAACCCAGAAACCCAGAAAGGGCTGGTGGGATATATTCAGGGCATATATGTAAAGAATGTGCAGCCAAGAATACTTTAGTAAGGTTTTCACCTAGAATGGATGGAGAATCAAGGAACTTCCAAGCCTGACAGAGACTGAAAGAATATATAACCACTAAGCCTAAATATGAGAAAGATGCCAAGAGTGTTATAGAACAGAAATATACAGAGATGATCTATGGATACAAGGTCTTCACAAGCAACATGATGAAAATAAAATCATATCTTTCAATAATCACTCTCAACATGAACGTCCTAAATGCTCCCATAAAATGGCACAGGTTGCAGATTGGATAAGAATAC
Organism: Pteronura brasiliensis; assembly: GCA_004024605.1. NCBI lineage: Eukaryota > Metazoa > Chordata > Mammalia > Carnivora > Mustelidae > Pteronura > Pteronura brasiliensis. Next base: position 843 of record PJEN01029196.1, on the reverse strand, counting down.
AGGACACATCCACATGCTGTCTACAAGAGACTCATTCTGAACCTAAACATACTTCCAGACTGAAAGTGAAGGGATGAAGAGCCATCTTTCATGACAACTACAGCAACGAAATCTGGGGTAGCCATTCTCATACCAGACAAATTAGTTTTTAAGCTAGGCTGTAGTAATAGACGCAAAGGGACACTGCATCACACTAAAAGTTTCTATCCACCAAGAAGATCTAACAAATGTAAATATCTATACCCCCAACATGGGAGCAGCCAACAACCTAAGCCAACTGTTAACAACAACAAAAAGACATATTGTTAGTAATACCCTAATTGTAGGAGACTTCAACACCCCAGTATCAACAATAGACTCATCATTTAAGCAGAAAGTAAACAAACAAGAGCTTTGAATGACCCACTAGACCAGTTGGACCTCATAGATATATACAGAACATTCCACCCCAAAACAACAGAATACTCATTCTTCTCAAGCACTCATGGATGTTTCTCCAGAATAGACCACATACTGGGTCACAAATCAAGTCTCAACTGATACCAAAAGGCTGAGATTACTCCTTCCTTATTCTCAGATCATAAAGCTTTAAAAGGAGCTCAATCACAAGAAAAAGTTTGGAAGGAATTCAAAATCTTGGAAGCTAATGACCACCCTATTCAAGAATGTTTGTATCAACCAGGAAGTCAAAGAAGAACTTAAACAATTCATGGAAACCAATGAGAATGAAAACACATCGGTCCAAAACCTATGGGACATGGCAAAGGTGGTCCTAAGGGGGAAATACATAGCCATCTAAGTCTCACGCACAAAAAAACAAAAAACAAAACAAAAAAAAAAAAA
>PJEN01029195.1:0-10839 GCA_004024605.1 Pteronura brasiliensis | reverse complement strand
GGCTAGAACCTTGAGAATCGTCATTCTGAACTCTAGATCTGACATATTTCCAATGTCTGTATTGATTAGGTCCCTAGCCTTTGGTACTGCCTGTTGTTCCTTTTTTTGTGGTGAATTTTTCCACCTTGTCATTTTGTCCAGATAAGAGTATATGAAGGTGCAAGGAAAATACTAAAATGGTGGCAACAACGCCAGGAAAATACACTTTAACCAAATCAGAAGAGATCCCAAATCATGAGGGGGGAGAAAGGGGATAAAAAGAGGTTCAGAAAGAAAAAAAGAAAACACGATTAAAAAAAGAAAATGAATAAAGAAAAAATATAAAAAAGAAAAAAATATATATATACTAGATAAACTAATTTAAAAACGTTAAAAAAGATAAGAGTAAAAGGTAAAAAAATTTGGCAGAAGAAGAGAAAAAAAAATTGAAAAAGAAAAAAAAAATTAACTGCAAGGCTGAAGAATCATGGGGAGAAAGCCATGAGTTCCGTGCTTTGCTTTCTCCTCCTCTGGAATTCCGCTGCTCTCCTTGGTATTGAAACTGCACTCCTTGGTAGGTGTACTTGGTCCTGGCTGGATTTCTTGTTGATCTTCTGGGGGAGGGGCCTGTTGTAGTGATTCTCAAGTGTCTTTGCCCCAGGCGGAATTGCACCGCCCTCACCAGGGACCGGGCTGAGTAATCCGCTCGGGTTTGCTTTCGGGAGCTTTTGTTCCCTGAGCGCTTTCCATAGAGTTCCGGAGGACGGGAGTGAAGATGGCGGCCTCCCAGTCTCAGGCCCGGAGGAGCCGAGAGCCCGGAGCCCCACAACTCAGTGTGCCCCCAGCGAACAGCACCCAATTACTCCCATCACCCTGGCCTCCGGCCGTGCTCCGAGCACACCGAGCCTGCGACCGGTTCAAGGTAACCCCGAGCTGAGAGCTCACTCCTCGGCTCTGTCTCTGTAGCCGGCTTCCACGTTCTAATACCTGTAAGCTCTGCAACACTCAGACACCCCCGATCCTTCTGTGACCCTGTGGGACCTGAGGCCACGCTGACCCTGCATGGGCTTCACCCCGTTTAAGCCTCTGGAGCGATGTCCCTCAGCAGAACAGACTTTTAAAAGTCCTGTTTTTGCGCTCTGTTGCTCTGCCGCTTGCCGGGAGCCGGCCCCTCCCCCCGTGGTCTATCTTCCCGTCGCTTTGGATTCACTTCTCCAGTCCTACCTTTCAGAAAGTGGTTGATTTTCTGTTTCTAGAATTGCTGTTCTTCTTCTCCTCGATCTCCCGTTGGATTTGTAGGTGTTTGCAATCTTCAGACAAGCTATCTAGCTGATCTCCCGCTACCTGAAGCAGTCTCAGCCTACTACTTTCTCCACCATCTTGACTCCTCCTCCCGTCATTATCTCTTTAAAATTATTTTCAATATTTTCTCCCATTCTGTGAATTGATATCACTTTCTTGATTGTATAGTTTGCATTGCAAAAGTCTTTAATTTTTATGAAGTCCAATTTAATTTTTTCTTTTCTTATTTGTGTTTTTGGTATCATATCTAAGAAGAGTTGCCTAAGTTAACGTCACGAAGATTTACTTCTAGATTTTCTTCTAAGGGTTTTGTAATTTTAGCAACATTTACTTCTATGATTCTCTATGACCCATTTTAAGTTGGTTTTTGTGATAGTGTAAAGTAGGGGTCCAACTTCATTATTTTGTGTGTGAATATACAGTTATCTCCGTATCATTTGTTGAAAATACTATTCATTTCAGCATAAAATTGTCTTGGCACTCTGCCAAAATTTAATTGAATGTAATTTAAAAGGTTTATTTTTAGATTCTCAATCTTATTCAGTTGATATATATGTCTATCTTTATGCCACGACTGCACAACTTTATAGTAAGTTTTAAAACTGGGAAGTATAAATCCTCCATATTTGTTCTTGATCAAGATTGTTTTGGCTATTACAGATCTCTTGTGTTTCCATATGAATTTTAGGATCAGTTTGTCATTTTCTGCAAAAAATCAGACTGGGATTTTGATAGGGATTGGGCTGAATCTTTAGGTTAATTTTGAAACTACACTATGACCATCTTTTACACGGACTCTTTCCCACCCAGCTGATGTTTCCACTTTGATCCTTGCTCCTCAAATCTGTTCTGCATGTAGAACCAAAATGATGCCTTGAAAACTTAAATCAGATTATATACCTCCTCTGTTTACAAATGTCCAATGTCTTCCTGCCTCATCCAGGATGATATCTGAGGTCCTTACTTTGGTTTAATAGTCCCACATATACTTTTCTTTGGCTGCTACTCTGATTTCATCTTACAATTACCCCCCCCTTAGTCACTTATTTCATCTATACTGAATTTATCATTAATCATGCTGCACAATCCACCTCAGATTCTTTAAACTCCCTATTCATTCTGCTTATGTCCCTCCTCCTCTGGACATCCATCACCTCTTTGAGGTCTCAGGTGTAATATTATTAGATGGTCCTACTTGAAGATCCTTTTATCCAAAATAGCACTTTCAGGGCACCTGGGTGGCTCAGAGGGTTAAGCCTCTGCCTTCAGCTCAGGTCATGGTCTCAGGGTCCTGGGATCGAGCCCCACATTGGCGGTCTCTGCTCAGTGGGGAGCCTGCTTCCTCCTCTCTCTCTCTGCCTGCCTCGCTGCCTACTTGTGATCTCTGTCAAATAAATAAATAAAATCTTAAAAAAAAATAAATAAAATAAAATAGCACTTTCTCCATCTGTCTCCATCTTCTGATCTGCTTTTTTTTTCTTCAGAGCACTCAACCACTGCCTGGACATTAATATATACCACACATTTTTTTTTTCATATTTATCCCCCCAATATAATGTAAAATTCATGAAAGAAAAAGTTTTTGTTTTGTTCACTATCTTATCCTCAGTGCATGACATGCACTCAGTAAATATTTGTAGAAAAATGAACAATATGTTTTAGAAGTGTCTAATGGCTACAGATGAAATAGCCAAAGTTAGCAGGATTCTGTTAGACAATGTTATACACAGATCATACACAATTAAAATTTCTCCTTCCTCTTGTATTCAATTATTATTGTATTATTCAGTGGGTCCACTTTAAAGCACATGTCAAATGATTTTGAAGACCAACATAGTCTTAAATGAGTAAGTCTTCTTTGAATTTTATTTTTAGTAAGTCAAAAATACTAAGGACTTACAATCATTACCAGTCCTGACAAGCAATAAAAATTATATTGCCATGTTCTAAAAAGAATCATTGGCATCTCATAAATAGTATTCTAGACTAGGAAGCCAAGAGCATTTAACTTCTTCACAATTCTATTTTTAACTCTGCATGATTTGGAATGTGCTTCTGGACAAGTCATTTATCTTTTCTAACATTAGGTTATGTTTCTTTAAAACAAAACTTATACAACTTGCTGCTATTTATATTTTGTCATGCATATGGCAATGTTGGTAAAGGTGACATAATTCTAACCACAGGTTAATTTTGCACTTGGGAATTGCCATTCAAAAAGAAAGAATTTCTGAGGTATAAAACTTTCAGTGTGAATAAAGAAGGATATACTAATATTATTGTAAGAAAAATAATAGAACTATAAATGGATGGGAAGCTGTATGGTACAGAAAAACATCAAGAGTCAGGGAGACTGACTTTCTTTTAAATGCTGACTCTATACTTTATAAGTGTAGTAGTAACAAAAAAATTTAACGTTATGGAACCTTAGCTCTTTTTCTCTAAAAGGAGAGTAACAAGCACTTAAAGTACCTAACATGGTGTGAGGTGTATGGTAGATGCTAAATAAATGGGTAGTTCAATCCCCTTGATAAGGACTATCAAATGGCCATGGCACAAAGTGTAAGATCACAAGTCTAGTAAAAAGGTAAGCTGAAACAATTATCTCTGCACGGAGTATGTGGGATAACTTCTGAAATGAATTAATATTTCCATTATTAGTTTTTAAAGTAGCTGATAGCTCCATAATAAAATCACATTTAAAAATGAATACTTTTGGGGCTCTTGGCTGGCTGAGTTGGTAGAGCATGTGACTCTTGCTTAGGGTTGTGAGTTCAAGTCCAGAGCCTAGAGCTTACTTTTAAAAAATGAATACTTTTTACAAAACGGAATATTAAAATAAAATGAAAAAATTATGAGGACTTTGAAGGTCTCATAAAAATTTGGGACCAAGTCAGCTATTCAGTATTTATCTATTTGCCTTTTAAATATTCTTTATATATATATTTTTTAATTCCAAAAGTCAAATAAATCTCCTAATCCAAATACTGTCAACAGAAGTTGACAGCCTGGTGAGTATATACCATTCTTTTGTGTACATTCATATAAATAGCTACTACAATTTTTATTTTTTTGTGTACATCTGCTTTATATATACCCTGAAATATATTTTGAAAATTCCTAATACCAACAGATAGAAATCTAACTAGAAAGACTAATTCATAATCCAAAACAAGAAAGACTATGTTATTAAAACTAAGTTTGGACACCAGTGCTAACTGAGACTGCCCTGGGAGAAACAGAATGTATGGTCACATCAGAATGAAATTAGTTGGTGGTAGTATCAAAATGTTTTATGACACAGTTATTCACAATTCAGTCACTACCTTATTAACTAATGTTTATTGAGGTTGCTTCTAGTTTTAGGCTGCTTCAAAAAACAAACAAAAAGATGTGATGTAATAAATATTCATTTTCTGGTAGCTTTTTTTCCCTATAGGAGTGAGTCCTAAAATTGCATTGCTGAGTCAGGAGGTTTATACTTTAAAAGATGCACATGAATAATGTCAGATCACATTCTAAAGAGCATTTCACACTCCCTGGAATGATTTCTCTACAAGGAAAACAGTCATTACAAGGAAAATCCATAGTTACATGGATTGATTTTTCAATCCATTCTGAATCTGATTAATTTATATTTTCTTTTGGTAACCTCACATCCTTTTGCTTATAATATATTTAAAAATTGTTAACTATTTTTGTAAATTTGGGATATTCATTGTTCCATAGGAATGTAAAATCATTTTCTCTCATTTCCTAGCTATCTGTGTGGCTAGACATTCTCATGAAAATGTTGAAATGCTGAACAAACTGTAGTTAAATTACATGTACATTGTGGAAAGATAATATTTCATGAATTTAAATTTTGTCATCAAATCACAAATGATATTTCTTTGTTTTGTATTCTTTATTATTTTTATGAATTATATCACATATGCCCCAAGTTTCCGTTATTGGATTACTAATTTTATTTTATATATTTTTTGTCATTTCTAGTTCTAATTAGATATATTTGATTAGAAAAAGTTATTAAATTTTGAGTTTATACTCAATATTTGACATCTTAATATTAAAATATTAGCATTAATTAATTTACATTTATTTTTTTAGCTGGTAATTAAATGAACACTCTTGTTTATGTAAGTAATCATGATAAAGAAAATTTGGTTCCTTTTCCTGTATTTGTTCTTAATATTTCTTGTTTTTGTCTTATAATATTATCTAAAATTTCCTAAACTGTCCTAGTCAGTGATATGTGTGTCCTGATCTGGGTTTTATCTTCAATAGCTTCAGCATCCCATCACTTAAGAAATATTTTCATTGGTTTCTGGTAAATCATCTTTATCACGCTTAAGTCTTTTTCCTGTATTTTCATTTTACTTGGAATTTTTCTAAGGCATTGCTACCAAATTCTGGAAAATATGTCTTCATTTCCATAAAATTTTATATTTTAGATCTTCTTCCTTTTTCAAAGATAATTTTCATTTTTTAAAAAGATTTTTATTTATTTATTTGAGAGAGAAAGAGAATGAGCAGGGAGGGGCAGAAGAAGAAGGAGAGGGACAAGCAGACTCCCTGCTAAGCAGGGAGCCCAACACGGGGCTCTATCCCAGGACCTTGAGATCATGCCCTGAGATCATACCCAACTGAGCCACCCAGAGGGACTGATAATTTTCATTCTTTATACACAAGCAGATTCATGCATTAACAAATTTACAATAATAAATCTGCTTTTTAAAAATGCTTGTCTTTTTTTAAATTTTATTTATCTGACAGGGCAGGTACAAGCAGGGGGAACAGCAGAGAGAGAGGGAGAAGCAGGCTCCCCAACAAGCAGGGAGCCCAACATGGGGCTCAATTCTAGGACCCTGAAATCATGACCTGAGCCAAAGGTAGATGCTTATTTGAGTCACTCAGGCCCCCCAAAAATGTTTGTCTTCTAAGAGTAAAATTATTATGTCTCTGAAATCAATTTTCAGTGTTTTGATTGTTATTTAGTGATTTTGTTCCCATTTTTTTCTTATCAAGTTTTGCACAATCTGGAAAGCTAATGGTTAACAACCTTGCTTCTTATCTCAAGCTCCTATCCTCACAGTTTCAAGTTTTACCCCTAGACTCAGGCTGGTGGAGTAGCCATTATCTGGGATCTTTAAGATTTCATTGCAGAAGGAAAAATTAACATATTGGAATATACTATGATACTTGCAATTTCTGCTAACACAAGACCTATATCCTTGCATCAAAAACTAAGAAATGAAAAGAAAGAAGAGGGAGTAGTAAAGATTTTGAAAGAAAGACTTTTACAATCAACTTTTCATATCATCCAGAATTTACTTTTGTATTTGCAAAAAGATAGTGATACTGCTTATTTTCTCCCAGATTAAGTCAGCTATTCTAGCAACTTCACATTTCTTTCTTTCTCTATTCTATCCTCAACTTCTTATGTTTTGTTTAACTTTTTCTTCTCATTTCCCTGAGCTAACCAAATCTGGTTTGTCAGATCAGACATAAATATTTATTTACTAAGAATTCAAGAATACAAGCTAGTAGCAAGTAAAAGATATCTGGGATATTAATGATGGTTTCCCAGGTCATTACATCATTCACTAGACATGCATTTTCTAGTTGGGAATGCCAGGTCTCCATAGAAGACACATTTGTTACCCCACAGTAAGAAACATCAGGTTATGAAGCATTTAGGTTTATACCCAGATAAGTGATTCTACTTGATACTTCCCATGAAATTGCACATCACATATCCTAGGTTTATTTGCCATAAACAATCCTAGTCACATGATTTCTTCTAAGAGCATTCCATTGATAAGGACTCTTTTCCTATCATATAGAAAGAGTTTACTTAAGACATCCAAAGAGGGGTGCCTGGGTGGCTCAGTGGGTTAAGCCTCTGCCTTTGGCTCAGGTCATGATCTCAGGGTCCTGGGATCAAGCCCCACATCAGGCTCTCTGCTCAGCAGTGAGCTTGCTTCCCCCTCTCTCTGCCTGCCTCTGCCTACTGCCTACTTCTAGGACCCTGAAATCATGACCTGAGCCAAAGGTAGATGCTTATTTGACTGAGTCACTCAGGCCCCCCAAAAATGTTTGTCTTCTAAGAGTAAAATTATTATGTCTGTCAAATATAATCTCTGTCAAATAAATTAAAAAAAAAAAAAAAAGACATCCAAAGAGATTATATTGGGTCACTTGTCTTCTGTCTTTCCCTAAAGTCATTGCCCCATAAAGAGAAATACATTACAGGGCAGCTGTTTTAACTCCTTCCTTCTCACATTCCCAGGAAACTCCTAGGTCTCTTTAGTTTTTCCAGAAGTGTCACTCTTTTGGTACAATATAGTCATAGCTAGAAAAACATAATAGCATTTTGGGTAGAGAAATAGAAATTCCCACTTAAATTAGTTTGCTATGTGACTTTGGTTGTAATTATCTCTAATATGAACCAAGTATATCCTCACAATCCTACTTCAGAATTTAAGAATGGCATTTTTACACATCATCTCTAAGGGTGACATCATCCTTGTATCATAGTACTACCATTTCCCTGTACTTGACACTTATGTAAACCCATTCAAGAAATATGTATAAGTTCTCAGCCATTCAAGGCACATAAATTAAATAAACAAATACCAAAGCTTAGGATTATGTAACTGAGCCAAGACAGTTTGTTTCTAAGATGTGCTATCACATAAATTAGACATACATCCTCGAGTTAAATTTTTTCGTTTTTCCAAGGTTACAATTTCTTCTCTATAAAATGAGAAGCCTGGGTAAAAGCATGGGCTTTGGACAGAATTAGATCTGAATTCTGGGTCTACCACTTACAAACTCCTATGAATTGTGCAAGTGACTGAAGCTATATGAACCTTAGTTTCCTCTTCTATAAAATGACTTTAATAGACTTATCTAAAAGGCTTTGCATTGGGACTTCATCAAGATCAAAAGCTTCTGCACAGTAAAAGAAACAGTCAACAAAACAAAGAGGCAACCCACGGAATGGGAGAAGATATTTGCAAATGACAGTACAGACAAAAGGTTGATATCCAGGATCCATAAAGAACTTCTCAAACTCAACACACACAAAACAGATAATCATGTCAAAAAATGGTCAGAAGGTATGAACAGACACTTCTCCAATGAAGACATACAAATGGCTAACAGGCACATGAAAAAATGTTCATCATCACTAGCCATCAGGGAGATTCAAATTAAAACCACATTGAGATACCACCTTACACCAGTTAGTATGGCCAAAATTAGCAAGACAGGAAACAACGTGTGCTGGAGAGGATGTGGAGAAAGGGAACCCTCTTACACTGTTGGTGGGAATGCAAGTTGGTGCAGCCACTTTGGAGAACAGTGTGGAGATTCCTCAAGAAATTAAAAATTGAGCTTCCCTACGACCCTGCAATTGCACTACTGAGTATTTACCCCAAAGATACAGATGTAGTGAAAAGAAGGGCCATCTGTACCCCAATGTTTATAGCAGCAATGGCCACGGTCACCAAACTGTGGAAAGAACCAAGATGCCCTTCAATGGACGAATGGATAAGGAAGATGTGGTCCATATACACTATGGAGTATTATGCCTCCATCAGAAAGGATGAATACCCAACTTTTGCAGCAACATGGATGGGACTGGAAGAGATTATGCTGAGTGAAATAAGTCAAGCAGAGAGAGTCAAGTATCATACAGTTTCACTTACTTGTGGAGCATAACAAATAGCATGGAGGACAAGGGGAGATGGAGAGGAGAAGGGAGTTGAGGGAAATTGGAAGGAGAGGTGAACCATGAGAAACTATGGACTCTGAAAAACAATCTGAGGGTTTTGAAGGGGTGGGGGATGGGTGGTTGGGGGAACCAGGTGGTGGGTATTAGAGAGGGCATGGATTGCATGGAGCACTGGGTGTGGTGCAAAAACTATGAATACTGTTATGCTGAAAAGAAATAAAATATATATATATATATATACTGTGAATATATATATATTCACAGTCACATAGAGGACTAGCATTGAATTGAGGTAAAAATGTTAAAATTTGAATTTTAGGAAGATTTTGAAATCACTTGATGCTTTGATAAATAAATATATTGATAGGAAATCTGAAAAAAAGGCTTTGCATTAAGATTGAATTAAATAATGCAAATAAAATAATTTGCTTCAGGCAGGAGGAGTCAATATGGTGGAGAAGTAGCAGGCTGAGACTATTTCAGGTAGCAGAAGATCAGCTAGATAGCTTATCTAAAGATTGCAAACACCCACAAATCCAACGGGAGATCGAAGAGAAGAAGAAGAGCAATACTAGAAACAGAAAATCAACCACTTTCTGAAAGGTAGGACTGGCGGAGAAGTGAATCCAAACGGATGGGAAGATACACTGTGGGGGGAGGGGCCGGCTCATGGCAAGCAGCGGAGCAACGGAGCACAAAATCAGGATTTTTAAAAGTCTGTACAACTGAGGGACATCACTCCAGAGGCTAAACCAGGGTGAAGCCCACGCGGGGTCAGCGTGGCCTCAGGTCCCTCAGGGTCACAGAAGGATCAGGGGTGTCTGAGCGTCGCAGAGCTTACAGGTATTAGAATGGGGAAGCCGCCTACAGAGACAGAGCCAAGGAGTGAGCTCTCAGCTGGGGGTTACCTTGAACCGGTCACAGGCTCGGTGAGCTCAGAGCACAGCCAGAGGCCAAGGAAACGGGAGTAATTGGGAGCTATTCTCTAAGGGCGCACTGAGGAGTGGGGCCCCGAGCTCTTGACTCCTCTGGGCTGGAGACTGAGAGGCCACCAGTTTTATTTCCGTCCTCCAGAACTCTATTGAAAGCATTCAGGGAACGACAGCTCCTGAAAGCAAACCCGAGCTGAGTACTCAGCCTGGCCCCTGGTAAGGGCGGCCAATTCTGCATGTGGTAAAGACACTTGAGAATCACTACAACAGACCCTCCCCCAGAAAATCAACAAGAAATCCAGCCAGGACCAAGTTCACCTACCAAGGAGTGCAAGTTCAAACCAAGGAGAGTAGCAGAATTCCAGAGGAGGAGAAAGCAAAGCATGTAACTCATGGCTTTTTCCCCATGATTCCTTAGTCTTGCAGTTAATTTAATTTTTTTTCCTTCTTTTTCAATTTTTTTTTCTTCTTCTGCTAAATTTTTTTTAACTTTTACCCTTTAATTTTTAAACTAGTTTATCAAATATATATATATGTTTCTTTTTTATATTTCTTTATTTGTTTTCTTTTTTAATTGTTTCTATTTCTTTTTTATTCTTTTCCTTCTTTTTTTTTTCTCTGAACCTCTTTTTTTCCCCTTTCTCCCTGCAGGATTTAGGATCTCTTCTGATTTGGTTAAATAGTATTTTCCTGGGGTCTTTGCCACCCTTTTAGCATTTTAATTTCTCCTTCATATACTCTTATCTGGACAAAATGACAAGGTGGAAAAATTCACCACAAAAAAAGGAACAACAGGCAGTACCAAAGGCTAGGGACCTAATCAATACAGACATTGGAAATATGTCAGATCTAGAGTTCAGAATGACGATTCTCAAGGTTCTAGCC
>PJEN01029194.1:0-10841 GCA_004024605.1 Pteronura brasiliensis | reverse complement strand
TATCCCATGTCCAGCTGTAGTGTGGAAGGCCAGGGTCCATCACCATGAAGCTTCCCCTTGACTTGCAGAATAACAGACCTTTGAGATGCACCCGTATGGGTATCACTTCATCCTTTATAATAGGGAATGTATTGCCTTGAGCTCTTGGGGGTTCTACACAGAGAATGAGACACGAAACAGTACATGAAAAAGTACTGAAATACTGTATGGGGACTAACATAACAGAACCAAAGAAAGAAAGAGGAGGAGGGAGGAAGGAATACAAAGAACAAAAAGATAATGAAGGGAAGGAAGGAAAGAAGCAAGGGAGGGAGGGTTTGAAAAAAGGGAGAAGAGAAACTGGTAGAGAGGCATTAGGGGAAAAAATTTTGAATGTTGTGAGACAAACATCTGAGAGTTAAGATTTGAGTTTGATGACAAAGGAGAGAAATGGAGTCATCTACTAAGGAGCAGAAACCTATTATAGATATTGGTGATTAGAACCTATTGACCAGATAAACAAGTGAGGAAAAGAAAGTGAGGATGGACTGCTGGGGAGATTAAGATGGGCAAACTCAACAAAGTTGAGGAGAGAAAGAGGTACCACGTGATGGTTTCAGTCCAAGAATCACAGAAGTGTCCTGTCCTCTGAGGACACAGAATGTGCAGTCAGTTAGGTGGATGGAGACAGAAGAGCTGACAGAAATGGGACCATGTTGCAGGGTTATTTCCACAGGAGCCTTACAAGAGACAGGACTGATGTAGGAAAGACGTTAGAGTTCAAGGAGGATGGATGGTCAAGAAGTCTTGAGATAGCTTTGTTGGCAAAAGGTGATTTTTATTAAAGCACAGGGATACGATCCTTGGGTAGAAAGGGTTGCTATGCTGGGGTCGTGACAGGAGGCTGACTCTCTAGGATGGCATTGGGGGAGGTCAGGAAAAAGGGAGGTTTTACAAGAATGTTGCAGTAAGACAGAGGACACACAGGATACAGGAGACTTTGCTTTTGTCAAGTGAAGGTGGTTTTTCTAGGATGGCATTAATAGAAAGATGGTTGGAAGCTTCCTGGAGGAATGTTACCTTCCTCTTCTCACAAGTCCTTCTCAAGGGACTGCGGGTTTGAATAGAAATTCTGTTTTATTGACATTTCCTTCGGCCTCAGCATCCCTCAGTGTTATGAAGGGGAGGGGTGATGTAAGGGTTTCAGGAAATGGAGTTACATGTCTCTGGAAGTTAGCTAGCCTCTTGTTAAGCAAGCCTCTTCCTGGAGAATCACGAGGACTTTTATAAACTGAGGGAGACTCTGGTCTTGCAGGGATTTGATCTCTATTTGTGGAGAATCTGTTTGTCCCTTCCCTTGATTTTAGGACACTCAGAGTGCCTGAGGAATGTCACCCATATCACACTTTGGGGGGCAGTGTGGCGTGCCAGCTCCTGCTTTTTGCTAGGCTAGCCTTCTCCTCCCTCTTCATGTGCCCCTGAGCAGTTTATATCCTTCTGTTGTTAAGGTTGTTGAAGGAGGATGGTCTCATCTTCTGTAACTTCTTCCTGCTGAATAGGTGCGTAGAGCTCTCCCTACCTGTGGGTCATTCCTGGTCAGCTGCGGGGCCTCTCTATGTCAGAGTTGTGAAGTGAAGAGGCTTCTGAGTGCAAGGGAGAATGTGTGAATGGATCTTCCTGAGTGGAAAGGACCATGTGTCCTCTGAAAGTTAGTGCAGTGAAGGGTTTTGGCACCACCTGCAAAGATGGGGTCAGGGTGGAGGGGAAACAACACAACAGGGTTAGAATAAGAAAGAGAAGGAAAATCCCCATGAAGAGTCCTTTGATAGTAGGTGAGAACCCTCCCCCAGGCCAAGAGTTGAGCCAGTCCTTAAAGAGAGGGATCCTTGGAAGTGCAGATTTGAGCAGTGGTGTCTGTTAGGAAACCAGAAATCTCTTTGTGATAGTGGGGAATGTACCCACAGCATTCTGTCTTTAGATTGGCACAAGCTCCACCTTGTGCAGCAGTTACAATATCTAAAGCCTTTGTGTTTTGTAGAACTGCTTTATGCATTGGGATCATTCCCATATTTCATTGAGAAATCCTGTTCTATGTGACATGTAGGACCTTGACTGTGTACTCAGTAAGGACTTCCCCATGCTACAAGACATCCTCCAGTCCCAGAGAGGGACAAAGATGGATGCTAGGTGGCCATGTCAACGAAACAGAACACACATGCACCATTGCTTGAAATGGGGAAGGTCAGCTGGGTCAGTGATGGTTTTAATAATGCACCCATGCATCTAGGCCCACCCTAAGTGTCTGGTGGCCTCTGGAACGTGGGGAATTCATGGACACAGATTAGAGTTTCATGGCCATGGTGTCCCAGCGAGGGACCCTTATCTCATCCTGAGTTTCTTTGAACTGCAGTCAGGCTTTCAAGGGCTACTCGGGTTTGGAGGGCCATTCTTGGAATGTGCAATCATTTCAGGCCCACGTTGGGATGGTGGGTTATGGTTTTGGAAGAAGAACCTTTTCTCTAAATTGTTTCATGGGTATAGAGGACAAGGAAGACCTGTTGGAGTCAGGATAAATACTTGTAAGATTTTTGCCAATTGCAGCCAACAGGTGGGCACTAAGATCTCTGCTTTGGGGGCAGACATGTTTGCTGTCAGGTTTTGTCCTCAGCAGTCTGAGTTTGACTAATGACAACATACCTAGTTTTTCTTACCCCTTTTCCTTGAAACTGTTGCCATTGCTAAACCATCTGTCCTCTGCACTTTCATAGTGGCATCTTAAGTCTGGTTGACTTAAGAACTTTTCAGAAGTTATGAGCCATGGGCGTAGAGTGGTTGGGTCCAGGCCTAAGGGTTACTGCATTTAAAGTTGGGCTGGTTTCAGGTGTTAGTTCAGGCGTATCTCGAAGCATAAGCTGGTACTTGATAAGTTGGCCTCCCAGCATCATTTGGTGGCCTTTGTTCTCTGTGATGCCCTGGAGCTGATGCCAAGCCCTTAGAGTCAGGTGCCATCCCCGTATGAATTGGGAGGTTCCTTTTCCCAGGAGGGCAGTTGGATGCTTAGCTAAAGCCTTTGTTTGCCATTGTACCTGAATGGTGTGACTTCTTGGATCAGTAGGACTGTGAGAATAAACCATTCCAAGGAGCCCTTTTTATTTGAGATCTCGCCTGAATATCCTCATTAGTAGGAGTCGCTGGTAAGTTGCTTGTCCAGGAAATAAGAGCCTTCCCAAGTGCACCCTCTGCCCCATGTACAGAGAGATTGGGGTCCTTCATTGTCTCCATAGGTCCCCAGAGAACACTATGGAGTAGTGTATGTTCTCTGGCTTTGAGGGAATGAGTTCCTCATCCCAGCCCCATCCAATTGGTCAAGGTGCTAGTTGAGTTCTATAGTCATGGAGGAATCAATTGCATGTTCCAGTTGTTGAATTAACCCTGAACCCATGCCATCCTGCTCTTATCCCCACAGAATAAGAAGCAAGTGGATTGCCTATCCATGAGATAACGTGGAAATGTTTCTGAAGATAACCTCAAGTGTCTAGCTTAGGTAAACAACACATATGGAAAGGTCACCAGTGTTAGAGTTGAACGTCTACAAAAGTGGGTTCCTGAACCTTAATTTTCCTCTTCAAAAGAACACTCCTTCCCAGAGACAGCCAATCCAGGGCTCATGTCCTTGGAAAGCAAGTCCCACTTTAACCCACATGACCCAATTATTGACTTAAGCTCAGCAAGCCTAGTGATCAATCATGGCGATCGCTTAGAATCTGCATCACTGGGACTTTTCCAAGTAATGTCTAATCATTGTCTCTCTAGGCCAGAGGCCAAGGGAAGTGCTTGCCATCAGACCTGCTTGTGATACCTGTGGATTTGGACAGATTCCTCTTCCTAAGCTACCCGATATATCCTGAGGTTCCTACACCTGCCAGGAAGTGACATTCTTTATGCTCCTGGTGAGGCGGAGGGGAAGTCTGGAAGCAAGGGGTCAGGCCAACATTCCCAAGGGGCTTGATGGCTGCAGGTTTCCCAAAAGTCCGCCTTAGTTCCTTAAAGCCCTTTAGTCCCATCTGAGTCTCTACCTAGCTCTCAGCATAGGACAGTCCCATCCAAGCCTTGGTCAAATCACCCATGTTTCCAATGTTTCCAATCTCCAATAAGAGATTCTTATTGAATATAAGGAGATGATGAGGGTTGCTATGGGAGAAAAAATGCTTCCTGAGACATTTAGACTTCGAGGGCTCAGGTAGAGCAAAACGTGCAATGCTTTAACTTGCTTCCAAAGAAATGTTGGCCATTGCCGTTATGAACATTGGGGTACAAATGGCCCTTCTTTTCACTACCTCTGTATCTTTGGGGTAAATACCCAGTAGTGCAATTGCAGGGTAATAAGGAATTTATATTTTTAATTTCTTAAGGAATCTCCACACTATTCTCCAAATTGGCTGCACCAACTTGCATTCCCACCAAAGGAATGTTGGATCCCATTTCTGTATGCCCTAGGTGTCTAGCATTACCGTCTTCAAGGCTAAAGCTTTCCCTGAGGTGCAGCATGGTGCTTGGGGTCCCAGTTCCTCTGCCATGGTGTCTTGGTGCTCCAGAGGTCAAGCTCAGATTAGGGACAGCCTCTCCTCCTTACACCTGTTGCTGCTGAGAAAACACACAGGCTGAGGGTGGCCTGTTTTTTGGGGCCACTGCCAGTGTTGAGCCCAGTATTGCCACGGTCCTGTGCATGGAAGTGACAGGGGCATTTCGTGGGTGGCACCCTAGGGGAATACAGCTAGGGTGGCTACTGCCCCTCAAGTCAATTCCAGGGTGGTTAATGGTCCCTGGAAGTCCCGCTTCTTCCTGCATCTATCATGTTCTGCATGGTTTCTAGGGACTGGAGGGACAGCGGAAGGAGGGCCAACCCCTGCAGCAGACAGGGGAAAAGACGGGAAAGATACTGTGGCCCCCATTCCCAGGTGGGCCCAGTCTCACCAGACTGTGGAATGTTGTAGGCCTAGATTGTTTCCTCCTGCTCCAAGTGTTAGTCATCGGCAGGGTCTCTGCAGCAAACTTTGGGCGTGGTGGAAGACTCAGAGGGTCCTCTTGTCTCATCCTCAGTGTTCCAGTGCCGTCTTCTGGTGGGCTACACAGAAGTCTTGTCTTTGTTTGGCCTGCAGAGGTCAGGTGCAAGAGAGCCATTCCTGCAGGTGTGTTTCCTTGTGTTTTCACACCGAGTCTTCCTCTGGGCCCAAATCAAACCCGCAAGTGGGGCCCCAGGGCCATCCTGACTCCCTTTGTCTGAGCCCTTCTAGAGACTCTGATGCCTCTGGGTCATAGGCAGACTGTCCTGTGGTGCAGCTGTGGAGACAGCAGTTGGAGTGGTATGAGATAGCAAATGGCGTGTGGCTTGGGGCAGGTCTTACCAGAGACCTGTGGGGTTTTGAGGGACGTGTCTTCTGATGTGTTGAGGTAGAGGTTTCCCTGCAGGACCCATGTGTGACATGAAGAAAGGGAAGATTCCCATGAGCCCCTTGGGGCTTAATGAAGGCCACACTCCCAGGGTCACTCAGGCCCTTGCCCTGATCGTCCTCCTCCATGACTGCTGGGTCCTCCTCCTACTGGGCTGTCCCTTCCCCAGCCTCTCTGAGAGCCCTCGACATGCCCTTCTCTGTGGGTGGAGCCTTTGCCCACACGAGTGTTGCAGGTGCACAGTAGAGAAGGCGTGCTCCTGACTCACATGGGAAGGGAGGTTGCACAGTCCCCATGCTGTGGGCAGGTGGTCGGCAAGGTGGGAGCATACAGGGTGGCCTTTGCCTGATGGGCCTCCCCTGTGGATTGAGAGATTTAGGAGGGTCTCTAGAGTATCAAGCTCACATAGCAAAATTGTGCCATGAGGAGACCCGCTACCTGCCACGTGGTGTCTTGGAGGCTCGGGGGACTGGAGGTGTTGGTCAGGTCCTATGGAAGTGGCCAGGATGCCTGACTCAGCTGAAGACCAGGACTACACCATGCCCACAGGGATGCAGTGCTGGGAGGGTTGAGCTGTTTTGCTTCTAAGAGCCCGGGGACCTTTCTTGTGTCCTCATTTCTCAGGTGCCTGATGTGGGAGATGAGGCAACCCCACCACAGTCTCTTCCCAACTAGTGTTGTTTGGGAGCAAGCCATCTGCTGACTTTTGCAGGGTGGAAGGACAAGACTTGGGTCGTGCAGTGTGAGGGGCTCAGTGGGGCGTGGAGCCCTTTTCCAGAAGAGCACAGTGCATGGGCTGCCTGGAGTGCAGTCCATCCTCACAGCCAGTGCCCTCCCTCCAAGATCAGAAGCTCCTGGATGACACTGCCCAACCATAACAGGGAGTTGTATGGATCAGGTGGAATTTCCCCGTGAGATGTTCTCAGGCTTCCTACTGCCTGCAGGGACTGTGACCTTCTTCTCATCCCCTCTTTGTGGACAGAGGCTAGGGCAGCACCCCGGGTTTTGTGTGGTTTCCCGAAGTTCCCACAACAAAGTCAGGGAAACGAGGGAGAGCATGTGTCCTTGTTTGCCTGCCCCTTTTCCTGCCCAATTCACCCGGTTCCCAAGTCCTTCTCTTCTTCTGCTTCCCTTGTTGTTTCTGTCAAGTCCATAGAAGGGAAGGTTCTTGAGAGCTGAAAGCAAGAGCAGAATGGGGCATGAACACAGACTCCCAGGCAGTGGAGAACCAAGTGGGGACACCAGGCTTAGCGACCCTTCCTGAGGCCCCTCCAGCAGGGTGAGCTGTGCTCTGCTGGCTCCCAGCCCTTCTCCCTGCTCTGCGGTCCAGGGCTGCTTCCCCAGACTCAGTTGTGAGGGGTCAGAATGATGCTAGGAAAGGACTGAGGAGGGCTGCATTTGGATTTCATGCAGCAGTTCAGATGCAAAGCCTGAGTGCCTGCCTGAGACTAGGGCCTCCAGGGTGGGTGTCATCAAAGAAGGGAAAGGGGAAGAACACGGTGGAGGGGCTTAAGGACAGATGAGAGGAAGCCCAAGGGATGGGGGTGGTAATGAATTACAGGTGCATTGTCTCTCCTTCTGTTGAAATCGTCATCTTCCATGGAATCACCCTCCAGGTCAGGGAGCAGTGATGATGCTGGGGTGGCGATGAGAGAGGACAAGGGGGAGTTAGTGGAGCTGACAAACTCTGGCCTGATGCTCTGGGGATGATGGGCTCTGCACTCAGTTGGGTGGGGCCCAGGGAAATGTGTGGTGATTGTCTTGTCATTCCTGTTGAGGTTTGAGGTTCTCTTTCGCCACCTTGCAATGCACAGAGCACCCTTCGTTCCTGCATGGAGGGGGCCCAGGTCCCTCCAGTGATGCTCAATTCCTGAAGACGACCTCATTACCCCTTTCATAGGACAACTTTTGGGCCCACCTCTGGGAGCCCCAGCTAGGACCAGTGGTGGGTGTGTGATTTCCCATGGGAGAAGGCCAATTTAATTCTTTGACACAGTATCTGAAGGGAAATGTTAGATTTCTTGGGTGAAACATGGAGTGAATTGGCCCCATCTATTCCCTGCCACTGCTCCTATGTCAAGGTCCTCCCCAAATGGGCTGTTACATGAGGCTGCCCCACAAGCCGCCTGCAGAAGGAAAGAGTCTGTCCCAGTACTCAGTGCTTCTGATGAGGTTGGGATAGATGCATCGTGGGGCCTCTGATGCAGAGATGTGTTTGTGAGTGAAGTGGCAAGAGGGAGGTACTGTGATCATTCATGCCCGAGACGTACCATGACGTGAGAGACCCATGGACACTGACTCATTAACAGGAATTGGAAAAGACACACTTGTGTCTTTGGGGCATAGTATCCCCCTCCCTAGTTAGAGACAGGATTTGTTTTCTAGGGGAATTGATGTGTATTTTCAAGGAAAGAACACCTATTTATTGTAGATGTTGAAGAGTTTTCACGTGAATGGACATTCATGACGTGATGGTGATGGGAAAGTTCCCTGAGAAAGTGGACACCATTAATCGCCATGTTGAAGGGAACAGGCATGTACGAGAACATACCATTCACCCAACAGACACGCACACACCAACCCTGAGAATCACAGCACATGTGTTCCCGTGGAAACAGACCTCCTGCCCAGCACCCAATCCTACAGCACCTAAGAGCAGCATGGTAGCGTCTGGGGGCAAGGTCATGAGGACTCAGATCTTGGTCGAGAACATGACCCTTAGTCTCATTGCAGCTGGATCTGGATTCTGGGTGGCTCTCAAGATGGAACCTGCAGGGAAGCCCCACTTTGCCCATTGTCCAGGTTGCTTCAAACTAATGAGTGACTCTAGTGTACAACATACTAGCACTCACCCTTTCCAGCAGGGTCACCTGTGATTTCAGAAAAGAAAACGTGATGAACATCAAGTCATGCCTCGTCCTGCATGCACAGCTCTTTTGTTCTCTTGGTGATGGGCAGGGTCATAGGCAGTGATATGGAATCTACCTAGAGGTTGCATGCCCTGCATCCATTGGACAAAACAGGTGGCAAGGCGGTGTCAGTAGTACCCGTGAAAAAGCTCACTACCCTGTGGACACTTACTGAACCTGCTGTTTCCTGCAGGGTCTTTGGAATTGGGTATCCATGGGTAACAGACTCTCCCTCAATGATCTCCCCACCAAGTATATTGTACGTGTTGAGGTGTTTGGATCTGATTTCGAGTATAAGAGAAACAAAGGATGCTGTACCTCACTTGAAGAAAGGCTAACTTACCACCTTGGTGAAAAATGGGGCCTCTCCCTCTGTGCTGTCCATGTCAAGACCATTGAACCAGTCAGCCAGGTGATCTAGGTGGATACACACAGAGAGTGTGGGCACCCCGATTGGGCTCTTCAAGAATCGTTCAGGGAGCTTTGCTTGGCGTGCACGTGTGGACAATTGTGTGGAAGTGGGGAGCTAATCAGTATGGACTGAGCTGCAGTTGGCCTTTCCTGGATGGAGGAAGAAAGGTCCTGCAGAGGAGGAGGGGCATGAATAGAAACTGTGCCTCCTATTGGAGCTACAGGGTATGGAGTAGCTGTAAAAGAGTCCATCTCAAAGGCACAACTACTCTCTGCACCCAAACCTGCACCACCTAAGGGCATCAGAGTAGTTTCCGGGGACAGGGGCCATGAGGTCACGGGTCTTTCCCTAAAAAATACCTTTCTGTTACTTCGACCTTTATTCTCAATCCTGCAGGACCTGGAATCAGGGTGGTTCTCATCATGGATCCTGCAAGGAAGCCCCACCTTTCCTCTTTTCCAGGTTGTTGCAAACAAGTGAGTGACTCTAGAGTACAGAATACTTACCACTGTCCCCTTCTAGCAGGGACACCTGTGATTTCAGAAAAGAAAACAGTATGAAAATCAAATCAGGCTTTGTCCTGTTTGCATGGCTCTTTTGTTCCCTGGCGGATGGGAGAAAACAATATGGAGAAGGGTGCTAGAGGCCCATGAGCCCCAAAGTATGAAGAGAGCAATATGAGTCCTGCAGAAATGAGCCCAGTCTTCCTACAGGTTCTACATTCCAGATCCCGCTGGACAAAATAGTTGGCAAGGACGAATAGCTGCTACCCGTACCAAAGCTCACTGCCCTACAGATGGTAGATGATCCACAACCAGACAGACAAGATCCCAAGATCTTACCTCCGGAGGCTTTCCCAGAAATTCTGATACTGGCTCAGTTCTCGTAATTTGATCCCAGATGAGCCCCCAATGGTAGGATCCGTAATCAAAGGAGAGAGACTGATACAAAATGAAGGTCAAGCAAGCTTTATTTCACGCCAAGCATCGAGAATCAAACTGACTGGTCAGGGCTGTCTCTTGCAAAGAGGCGACCCCTCCCAGTCTCACAGACTTACTTTTATAGAGGTAGTTTAGGGGGCTATATACAGGTGGCCAATGAGTTTGCAATAGAGAAAAGTGCACAGTCATGCTAGCTCTGCCACACAAACAAAAATCTGCTAGGTTACACAAGGTCAGCCAATTAAATTTCAATTTACCCTAGTAGATATATGTGCGCCCCACTGATTGGATGTCTTCACCTGACCTGTCCCCTCTTGTATCTAGGCTTTGCAAGTAAATTCCTCTGGGAGGGGCAGGGTCAATCTAAGTTTACTGCATAGGGTCAATCTAACTTTACTGTATGAACAGCAAAACGGAGCCCTCTGATTATGTAGGCCATTACGTTCACTAAGGCTTTTGTCTCTGGATTTTGTGTCAAGGATGGCTGTAGAATTTAGGGGTTGCCTCGTGGGCCACGGACGATTTTCTATCTCTGGGGATTTGGCCCAGCTCCCAAGAGCTTGATGTTATTCTGGGGGAAGGGATGAGTCCTGTTTTCTGGATCAGGTATGCCTCCAATAGAGGGATTCCAGAGCAGAGTCCTGGGTATGGGCTACTGAGAAACTTGAACTTTGGTTAGGACTGGGGACTAGGAGCATGGCAAGCCCGATATGTGGGCTCTTCGTCCAGCCACTGAGAGGACTTATTTTAAAACGGGATCAACCTGAGGGTCTCAATGCGTGTTTGTGCCCAAAGCTCCCCTCAAGCATGGGCGTGGCCTCATGCACCATGCATGTTTCTCCTACTTTGAAGGTTTGACATCCCAACAGCAAAGTTTCTTTCCATGGGGAAGGAGGAGTTCTTCTTTGTCCATCAGGTTCCCCCCAGTACAGGGATTTGAGAAAGGGTCTAGGTTCAGAGGACTAAAACCTCAGGTTGGGAAGAGATGACGGCCTAAGGATAGGGCGGGTCCTATGTGATGGATATGGGGCCAGATGCCTGGGTGTCTGATGGGAGGTCTGGGCTTGGGCTGTGTCAGACAGGGCATTAGTGCACAAGGCAACCTATGAAATTGGGGTGCTCTCAAGCGCCATGCAGGTTGGTCCTGAT
>PJEN01029193.1:0-10839 GCA_004024605.1 Pteronura brasiliensis | reverse complement strand
TGAGGGGGGTTCTCTGAACCTCCTTGATTTTGACGCTTGTTCCCTTTGCCATATTGGGGAAATTCTCTCCAATAATTCTTTCCAATATACCTTCTGCTCCCCTCTCTCTTTCTTCTTCTTCTGGAATCCCAATTATTCTAATGTTGTTTCGTCTTATGGTGTCACTTATCTCTCGAATTCTCCCCTCGTGGTCCAGTAGTTGTTTGTCCCTCTTTTGCTCAGCTTCTTCATTCTCTGTCATTTGGTCTTCTATGTCGCTAATTCTTTCTTCTGCCTCATTTTTCCTAGCAGTGAGAGCCTCCATTTTTTATTGCACCTCATTAATAGCTTTTTTGATTTCAACTTGGTTAGATTTTAGTTCTTTTATTTCTCCAGAAAGGGCTTTCATATCTCCCGAGAGGGTTTCTCTAACATCTTCCATGCCTTTTTCAAGCCCGGCTAGAACCTTGAGAATCGTCATTCTGAACTCTAGATCTGACATATTACCAATGTCTGTATTAATTAGGTCCCTAGCCTTTGGTACTGCCTCTTGTTCTTTCTTTTGTGGTGATGTTTTCTGCCTTGTCATTTTGTCCAGATAAGAGTATATGAAGGAGCAAGTAAAATACTAAAAGGGTGGCAACAACCCCAGGAAAATATGCTTTAACCAAATCAGAAGAGATCCCAAATCATGAGGGGGGAGAAAGGGGATAAAAAGAGGTTCAAAAAGAAAAAAAAGAAAAAAAAAAGAAACAATTAAAAAAAGAAAATGACTAAAGAAAAAAATATAAAAAAGAAAAATATATATATATATATATATAAGATAAACTAGTTAAAAAACGTTAAAAAAGAAAAGGGTAAAAGTTAAAAAAATTTGTCAGAAGAAGAGAAAAAAAATGGAAAAAGAAAAAAAATTAAATTAACTGCAAGGCTAAAGAATCATGGGGAGAAAGCCTTGAGTTCCGTGCTTTGTTTTCTCCTCCTCTGGAATTCCGCCGCTCTCCTTGGTATTGAAACTGCACTCCTTGGTAGGTGAACTTGGTCCTGGCTGGATTTCTTGTTGATCTTCTGGGGGAGGGGCCTGTTGTAGTGATTCTCAAGTGTCTTGGAATTGCACCAAGGGAATTGCACTGCCCTTAACAGGGGCCGGGCTGAGTAATCCGCTCGGGTTTGCTTTCGGGAGCTTTTGTTCCCTGAGCGCTTTCCGTAGAGTCCGGAGGACGGGAATGAAGATGGCGGCATCCCAGTCTCCGGCCCGGAGGAGCTGAGAGCCCGGGGCCCCACTCCTCAGTGCGCCCCCAGAGAACAGCGCCCATTTACTCCCGTCTGCCTGACCTCCGGCCGCGCTCCGAGCTCACCGAGCCTGCGACCAGTTCAAGGTAACCCCGAGCTGAGAGTTACTCCTTGGCTCTGTCTCTGTACCCGGCTTCCCCGTTCTAATACCTGCAAGCTCTGCGACACTCAGACACCCCCGATCCTTCTGTGACCCTGCGGGACCTGAGGCCACACTGACCCCGCGTGGGCTTCACCCCGGTTAAGCCTCTGGAGCGGTGTCCCTCAGCGGAACAGACTTTTAAAAGTCCTGATTTTGTGCTCCGTTGCTCCGCCGCTTGCCGGGAGCCGGCCCCTCCCCCCGCGGTCTATCTTCCCGTCGCCCTGGATTCACTTCTCCGCCAGTCCTACCTTTCAGAACGTGGTTGGTTTTCTGTTTCTAGAATTGCTGTTCTTCTTCTCTTCAATCTTCCATTGGGTTTGTAGGTGTTTGCGATCTTTAGATAAGCGATCTAGCCGATCTCCCGCTACCTGAAGTAGTCTCAGCCTGCGACTTCTCCGCCATCTTGACTCCTCCTGTCCTTATTTTTATATGCAGGTTGAAACTCCCTCAATAAGTATCTATACTCACTATCTCTAATTTCTTCTTTTCATTTTTTTATTTCTTTTTTTATTTGAGAGAATTTTAAACTTATCACCCCGTTGCGGCTGTAATACAGAAAACTTTTTCCCCCCCCAGAACCATTCGATAGTAAGTAGCTGATAGGATACACTATCACCTCCATATAGTTTAATATGTCCTTCCTACAGACCAGGATATTTTTATGCATAACTGCAGTACAACCATGAAAATCAGGAAGTTTACCATGGTGCATTATGACCCTCTAATCTTCAGATCCCATTCAAGTTCTACCAGTAATTTCAAGGTACCCTTATAGCAAAAGCACCTAATTCAGAACTGTGAGGCATTACTGGGTGGTCATGTCTCTAGTTTTCTTCAGTCTTTCTTTAACTTTTACAACCCAGACACTTGCAAATACATACACTAGTTTTGAGGTTTCTCATGGTTAGTTTCCAGTTGCATTCCTCTATGTTAGTTTCTTCCACTGTGGAAGTGATAACTCTGGTTTGTTTTTTTTTTTAATTTTTATTGAAATTCTAGTTAGTTAACATGCAGTGTAGTATTGTTTTCAGGTGTGGAATTTAGTGATTCACCACTTACATATAACACCCAGTGCTTGTCACAATAAGTGTCCTCCTTAGTCCCCATCACCCATCTAGCCTAAGCCCCTGCCCACCTCTTATCATCATCCCTCAGTTTGTTCTCTGTTGTCAAGAGTCTCTTATGGTTTGCTTCCCTCTTTTTTTTTTTTTTCCTTTTTTTCTCTTCCCATCTGTTCATCTGTTTTATTTCTTAAATTCCACATGAGTGAAATCATATGGTATTTGTCTTTCTCTGATGTACTTTGCTTCGTGTAACACACACTAGCTTCATCCACATCATTTCAAATGGCAAGACACCATTCTTTTTGATGGATGAGTAATGTTCCTCTGTGTGTGTGTGTGTGTGTGTGTGTGTGTGTGTGTGTCTACAGTATCTTCTTTATCCATTTGTCAGCCCAAGGACATTTGGGCTCTTTCTGTAGTTTGGCTATTGTTGATATGCTGTTATAATCATTGGGGTTGTATGTGCCCCCTTTGAATCTGTATTTTTATATCCTTTGAATAAATACCTAGTAATGCATTTGCTGGGTTAGAGAGTAGTTCTAGTTTTAACATTTAACAGTATGGAACCTCCATACTGTTTTCCAGAGTGGCTGTCCCAGTTTACATTCCCACCAACAGTACAATAGGGTTACCCTTCTCTATATCTTCACCAACACCTGTTGTTTCCTGTGTTGTTGATTTTAACCATTCTGACAGGTGTGAGATGGTATCTCATCATGGTTTTGATTTGTATTTCTTTGATGATGAGTGATGTTGACCATCTTTCCTGTGTCTCTTAGACATCTGGATATTGTCTTTGGAGATGTGTCTAATCATGTCTTCTGCCTGTTTCTTAATGGATTATTTTATTTATTTTTTTTTTTGGACTGTTGAGTTTGAAATGTTCTTTATATATTTGGCTAATAATCCTTTCTCACATATGTCATTTGCAAATATCTTCTTCCATTCTGTAAGTTGCCTTTAGTTTTGTTAATTGTTTCCATTGTTACACAGAAGCTTTTTATCTTGATAAAAATAGTTGATTTTTGCCTTTGTTTCCCTGACCTCCCACGCATGTCTAGTAAGAATTTGCTATGACTGAGGTCAAAAGGTTGCTGTCTATATTCTCCTCTAGTATTTTAATAGATTCCTGCCTCACATTTAGGTGTTTCATCCATTTTGAGTTTATTTTTGTGTATGGTGTAAGAAAGTGGTCCAGTTTTATTCTGCATGTTGCTGTCTTTTCCCAACACCATTTGTTGAAGAAACTTTTTTCCATTGGATATTCTTTCCTGCTTTGTTTATTAATTGATCATATAATTGTTAGTCCATTTCTGGGTTTTCTATTCTGTTCCATTGATCTACGTGTCTGTTCTTGTGTGAGTACCATACTGTCTTGATTACTATGTCTTCATATAGTTTAAAGTCCAGAATTGTGCCTCCAGCTTTACTTTTCTTTTTCAGATTGTTTTGACTATCTGGAATCTTTTTTCCACAAAAATTTTAGTATTGTTTGTTCTACCTCTGTGAAAAATGCTGGTGGCTCTTTGATTGGGATTACATTAGGTGTGTAGATTTCCTTGGCAAGTATAGACATTTTAACAATGTTTGTGCTTCCAGTCCATGAGCATGGAATATTTTTCCATTTCTTTGTATCATCTTCAATTTCTTTCAGAAGATACCTAGTAGCTTATGGTTTTTGGTGCAATTGAAAGTGGTATCAATTCCTTGATTTCTTTTTATGCTGATTCTCTGTTGGTGCATAGAAATGTAACAGATTTCTTTACATTGATTTTATATCCTATGACTCTACTGAGTTCATGTATCAGTTATAGCAATTTTTTGGTGAAGTCTTTCAGATTTTCTACGTAGAGTATCATGTGTCATCTGCAAATAGTGGAATTTCGACTTCTTCGTTGACAATTTGGATGACTTTTACTTCTTGTCTGATTGCTGAAGGTAAGACTTCCAGTACTAGGTTAAATAGTAATGGTGAGAGTGGACATTCCTGTCTTGATCCTGATCATAGAGGAAAAGCTTTCAGTTTTTCCCCACTGAGGATGATATTAGCTGTGGGTTTTTTTACATATGGACTTTATGATATTGAAGTATGTTCCATCTCTCCTTAATTCTTTGAGGGTTTTTAATCAAGAATGGATGCTGAATTTTGTTAAATGCTTTTTCTGCATCTATTGAGAGGATCATATGGTTCTTATCCTCTCTTGATTTGCAGATATTAAACCATACTTTCAGCCCAGGAATGAATCTCACTGGATTATGGTGAATAATTCCTTTATGGTACTGTTGGAATCAATTTGCTAGTATCTTGTTGAGAATTTTTGCATCCATGTTCATCAGAGATATTGGCCTATAATTCTCCTTTTCATTGGGGTCTTTGGTTTCTGGAATCAGGGTAACAATGGCCTTGTAGACAGAGTTTGGAAGTTTTCCTTACTTTTCTATTTTTTTGGAACAATTTGAAAAGAATAGGTATTAACTCTTCTTTAAATGTCTGGTAGAATTCCCCCTGGGAGGCAGTACAGCCCTGGACTTTTGTTTGTTGGGGGATTTTTGATTACTGGTTCAACTTCTTTGTGGTTATGGGTCTGTTCAAATTTTCTATTTCTTCCTGCTTCAGCTTTAATAGTTTGTGTGTTTCTAGGAATTTGTCCATTTCTTCCAGATTACTCAGGTTGTTGGCGTATAATTTTTCATAATATTTTCTCATAATTGTTTGTATTTCTGTGGTGGTGGTTATGATCTTTTATTCATGATTTATTTATTCATGATTTATTCTCTTTTATTCATGATTTTATTTAGGTCCTTTCTAGTTTCTTTTTGGTAAGTCTGGCTAGGGGTTTATCAATTTTGTTAATTCAGAGAACCAGCTTTTAGTTTTGTTGATCTGTTTTTTTCTTTTTCTATATCCTTTATTTCTGCTCTAATCCTTATTATTTCCCTTCTGCTGGTTTTAGGCTCTATTAGCTTTTCTTTTTCTAGAGTGTGTGTGTGTGTGTGTGTGTACACCTTTTTATGCCTGTTTATTTCTCTGTATATCTGTTGCTGTTGAAAACTGTGAGTTCACACTAATACCTCCAATTTCAGTCTAATACCAGGGTTTATTCTAGGGTTATTTGTTACTCCTTTTCCTAATAGTGTGAAACGTGATTCCCATGTATCTTAAAATATGTTTTTAGAAGTCCCTTTGCATGCGTCTTATCTTTCCTAACCATCATTGTTCCTCCCCTGAATATGTGCCCTCCTCATGCCCCTTGGCTTTAACACCCACCCTCGGCTGTTACACATATAAATGTATTCCTCATTCCACCCTTAGGCTGACACTCAATGCTGGATGCCTTTTCCCAAGGATGTACTCAAAACTCTACACATGCTCCCATACCCTAGACCATTTTCCCACGTAACACCTCTTCCACCCTGCCCCCTTGATCTCAGCCATGTTAACTGTCTTCCTACCAAGGTAGACACTTATCTTGTCAAGCCCCTCCTAATGATCTCAGGTTTGAATTGTGCAGGAAGGGAGGGGGAAACCTCTCTCTTTTTTTTTTTAATCCAAATCAGTATTGTTTCACTCATGGGATTCAACCATACCTGCATTGCCAGAGGGACAAATGACTTTCATCTGCTAAATCCAACTCTCAGAGACCAGTCCTTACCTAGTATGACCTATTAGCAACATTTGGCCCAGTTAAACACGTTGTTCTCCTTCATATACATTCTATAGTTGACTTCAAGAAACTCTTGTGTTTCTCTTCCTGTTACTCCATTTCAGACCTGTTTACTGGATTTTCCTCTGTTCTCTGACCTCTTCGTGTTGAAGTGCCCTGTATTCAGTCCTTGATACTATTCACATGTTTGTGTACTTCTTTGATAATATCATCAGCCTTATCATCCATATACAAATAACCCAGAAATTTCTATCTGCAGTCCAGATCTCTCTGGGCCTCCAGCATATATATTCAAGTGCCTATTCGGCATTTCTAATTACATGTCTAATGCCCCACATTGATATTCTAACTCAAAGTGGATTCTACTTCCAGATATTTTATACTAAATTGAGATAATTCAATGCATTCATTTGCAGGGACTTAGAAACTTTGTACTCAAATTGGACTCTTTTTAGTGCCTAACATACCATCTCAAATCTATAAGAAAATATTTCTGGTTCTACCTTCAGAATGTAGCAGAATATGCATATTTCTTCCTAAATCCACTGCTGACTCCTTGGTCCAAAGAGACCATCTCCCCTGATTTTCTGCAAAGACTTCCTAACTGGCCTCCCTGCTTTTAGAATTGCTTCTGTATAGTTGGGTCTTAACATATCAGGGCAATTCTTTTAAATCAAAAGCTAAGTATTCTCTACTTAAAACCTACAATAGTTCCTTATTTAATTTAGAATAAATTCTTAAATACCTACTATGGCTTACAAGATCCCACACAATCTGGCTTCTTTGTTCCCAGTAAGACCAGATTACTTAGTACTCCCTACTCAATTTGCTCTGTCTACCCAACCTTTCTTGCTATCGCTAAAAACACCAGGCATGTGCTGACCTTAGAGATTTTGAACTTGTGTTTTTTGCACTATGTACTTGTTTTTTCTCTCTTTCTGGAATACTGTTTCAGGAGATGTTTTCATAGCTAACCACCTCACTTCCTATCAGTGGTCAAATGTCACCTTGTCAACAAAACCTGCTCTAATCAGCCTTCTTAAAATTTTAATCTGTGCATGGACATTGTAACCATTAGTGTTATCGATACATCTAACTTCCCTTGCTCTCCTTTCATGAAAACATGTTTGATGGCATTCATCTCATTCTAGCATACTATATAGTTGTTTTTATGTTCAGTTTTTGAAAATGAAATATCCATATTGAAAATCCATATTTTGTAATGAGATACATAACTTTCTACATTATCTTACCACTGCCTAGACTCCAGGGCAATTTCTTACTACTTCCATTTCTAATCCTTATTTCCTAGTAATATTGCATAATACCTGATTTTCCAAACTTAACAATATCATATTGTGTTTCTATTTTATTTATCTTTACAATGTTGCTAGGGCACAAACTTTTGCATGGAGCCCTCTCTTACCTTTCTTCTCCCAGATACATTACTCAGCACAAATTAATCTACATAAATTAATCAATTGGTACAAATTAATTAAGCTGTACAAATTTCAGTGTTTGGCTCTTCATCCATTCTTACCCATGAAATACTGTTTTCTAGTTAGTTGTTCAAATATCTATTGCTTATATTAAAAAGTACATTAATTATTCATAGTTATCTTTTTTCTCTCTATCATACTAGACATTTTAGTAAGAATCAGCACCAGGAGTGAATTTAGCTCAATATTCAGCTTCAGTTCTTACTTTTACTTGCTAATTTATCAGAGATAATTATGATCTTGTGAAACTTTGAAACAGTTTTATTGAAAATTAAAAACAAAATCTACTTGCATAGCTACATATGTGGTATGGACATGAATATAAGTGAATATACTTAGGGGTTTGTATTTTTGCTGTGCCAGCTAGTAGTGGGAATTTTCACTGATAACTGAGCTTTGCCTTTTTTTTTTTTCTTAGATTTTATTTATTTGAGGGAGAGATTGAGAGAATGAGTGAGGGGAGGGGTAGGGGGGAGAAGCAGACTTCTTGTGGAGCAGAGAACCTGATGTGGGAATCAATCCCAGGACTCTGGGATAATTACCTGAGCCAAAAGCAGAGGTTTAACCCAACTGAACCATCCAGGTGCCTGAGTTTTGCCTTTTTGATAAAAAAGCAATCAAAGTCTAAAAAGTTTACCCTAACATAGTAAATTAATTAATGACAATTGCATGATGTATAATTTTATACATCATGTATAAAGACTATATAATTTTATACAGTCTTTTTAAGGTTCCTCAATCAAAGATGAAACTCATTCATTCATTATCACATGATTATTTAACACCTTCTATCCACCAGATACAGCTCCAGAGGCTGGTAATATATTAAGAAATAAATAACTCTGGTGTTCATGCTCTTTATGGTGTGTTCTAGAATATTGAGGATAAAAGTCACTGTACCTTTATAACTAAAAAATTTACCAATGTAATGCAAATGCACTTCCAAAGTATTAGCGGATGATGTGAAAAAGGTTTGAACAAATGATTAAAGATAGCTCCACTCCTGACTTTGATACTCTGTCAATACAGGTTGGTTTTAGTTTTCCTCCTATAAAATGATGCATGTAATTGGGCATAAAGACAGATGTACCATTGTACTCTTGTATTCATCTTTACAATTTTCTGGTCATGCTTAGTTTGACTGGAAGAAATAGGGAATAATTTTTCATTTATTTTCTGTTATCCTTACCCTGAGAGGGCCCATCTAGTTTAGGAAAATAAGACTGTGCTCTTTTTCAACTTCTGTTTGCATGGACATTTCACATTGCCACCACGAATCATTCCAAAATAAGATACGGTTTCCATTACCTCACAGATTTTGCTTATAATTTATGAAAGAGGCAGGATTTTGTTTGATTTCCCTAAGCTTCACTGAACCTGTAAGTTTGAGAACAACATTTATTTTGACTGGAAAGCTGAATAAACACAATTTTACAGTTTTAACAGGAAGCATTTATCAAATCCATCACCTTAAAATAGTGGGATAATTCAACAGAATATTTATGTGTTTTCCTCTTTCTTTTAATGTTAAATGTGTCAATAATATTTCACAATATGGATTAGGCTACAGACACAAGACTAAACAGAATAAAGTGTGATTATACATTGATTCTAAGATACTCACATTTGTTTTAATCTGTGCTACTTATTAAGCATGTTTATGTCTCTGATCTCCACTGATTTTACTTGGCTAATTTGATTTTTCCATGTGTTCTTGAAATCATAATTTATAGTTTGATCAAAAAGACAAAAGAACTAACTTAAGAGATTTAGGGAAATTTCTATAAACACTTGATTGTTCTTAAGTTAAAATTTTAGTGTTTTCAGGGAATATTTTTATGACTTCAAATCTGTTTTAAAACTTCTTTATATGTAATTTTCAAAAACATGTACCATTCAAATAGAGTATGCTCTGATAATTTGGTGAAAAAATATTGCAAATAGATTTCAAGTTCTTTAAAATGTAGAGTAAGTCACAATTCTTACCCTGTAACATAAGCTCCTTTGACATGAATGAAATATGACTGTTTTTTTTTCTAATAAGACAGAAACACATGGTAATACATTATACAGTTTTAGAGATTTGCTCTTTGTTTTTCTTTTTTGATGTTTGCATTCTGTCCAAAGTGAGTTGATTTTTGGATACTAGATAAAGTTTGTTTTAGGTGAAATTATTAACATAGTCAGACACTGATAAAAATTCACCTCAGATAGATTTATAATTGTATTTAACATCCATAAAAGCAAATTTTAGGAGAAGCAATGGATATTAGTTTAGGACACTATATAGATCCAGTGGTATTGGAAAGAAAAACAAGGATTGTGTAAATTTAAGCCAAGCTGAAGAAATAGGATAGGGGATGTACATGGAATTAGCTGGGTTTAATATAGATATCAGAATGTTAGTCAGGACATGGTCAAGAGTATGTAAACTATCAATACATGACATTAATCCTAGATTGGCATTTTTTTCTTAATCACATAGTACCTCCTATATGCTAAGTATTCTTCTCGGAACTGGTGCAATGAGGTGAAATGCACAAATAAGACTGGCTATCAAAAAAATTACATTTTATTGACTGGGGAGTTTTCACATCCTAGAATAGGACAATAACCATGGTGCATGTCAAAATTTGACCCTGTCAAGCATGATGGTAAAAATAAAGTTAGACACTAGTAAATGAATACTCATATAATAGCTCACATTTTAAAAATGAAAATAGAATAAATAAATGAAAAAATGTCTTTTTTTATCATTTTTTAAATTTATTTTCAACTTAACAGTATTCATTGTTTTTGTACCATAACCAGGTCTCCATGCAATCTGTGCCCTCTCTAATACCCACCACCTGGCTCCCCCCACCTCCCACCCCCCCACCTCTTCAAACCCTTCAGATTGTTTTTCAGAGTCCATAGTCTCTCATTGTTCACCTCCTCTTCCAATTTCCCCCAACTCCCTTCTCCTAACTCCCCATGTCCTCCATGCTATTTGTTATGTTCCACAAATAAGTGAAACCATATGATAATTGACTCTCTCTGCTTGACTTATTTCACTCAGCATAATCTCTTCCAGTCCTGTCCATGTTGCTACAAAAGTTGGGTATTCATCCTTTCTGATGGACGCATAATACTCCATAGTGTATATGGACCACATCTTCCTTATCCATTCGTCCGTTGAAGGGCATCTTGGTTCTTTC
>PJEN01029192.1:0-10844 GCA_004024605.1 Pteronura brasiliensis | reverse complement strand
CAGTTGGTTAAGCGGCTGCCTTCGGCTCAGGTCATGATCCCAGCGTCCTGGGATCGAGTCCCACATCGGGCTCCTTGCTCGGCAGGGAGCCTGCTTCTCCCTCTGCCTCTGCCTACCTCTCTGTCTGCCTGTGCTCGCTCGCTCTCTCTCCCTCTGTCTCTGACAAATAAATAAATAAAATCTTTAAAAAAAAAAAAAAAAAAAAAAAAAAAAAAACAAACACAGTATTGCTCCCCAGAAATAATCCTCCACAACTCTTGATTCTGCCCTCTGAATTATCTTTCCTTTTATGTATAAGTCAGCCAACATTTGCAGCTGAGTAGTTTTCTCAAGATGTGTTTTATTAGAAGTCAGGGGTAAAGAGACCAAAGCTTCCCCCCCTTTTTTTTAATACTCTCTCTGTTCCTTTTAGTCCAAGTTGCTAGTGCTCCCAAGGAAACAATTCTCTTAAAAATTTTATGGAATTTTCTATGAATGTTTTTGGTGTTCACTTCATCAGGCAAAACCCAAAAGCACAAGTCTTTTCTAGATGAGCTCTTCTCTATCCTGGCTTCCTTAAAATGTTGTGGTGGTTCAGTACATGTAAGAATCTTAGGAGCCTTATTAATTAATAGAGATCTACGAGACATATTTATAAGTTCCTTAGACAGACATTAGTCAGTCCAAAAGAGTCTGTGAGGCATCACCTTCAATCTTCCTGAAGTCTTTAAAAAGCGTTAAGTAGTCATACTCTGGGCTGTTTCTACTCACCATGTTTTCCTGACAATAAACTAGATTTGATCTCTACTAGGAAGACTTTTCTTAATTTTAGAATCATTTTCCATTTGTAGAAGTGGGAGTAAAAACAGTTTTATTTTTATGCATAAGTTCTGGCCCTTTTACACTTAACAGTAGGTTCTTCAGTGTCTTTCCCTTCTTTCACATTTTATCGCAGGTGCCAAAAAAGTTCAGCGGCACTTTTAATATTCTTCCTGGAAAGGCCTTTAACTCAGTCATTGAATTCATTAGGTACAAATACTATTTCCTATATATTGCAGAGGAAAGTGTCACCAAACTTTTCATCACTACATAATCATTGTTCCTCTACCTGTACTCTAATAATATTTTTCTTTCTTTAAGCCTTCACCAAGAGCTCCCTTGTAGTCTTGTAGATATCTACTGAACTCATTCTTTAAGAACCTTTAAGCTTTCCCCTAACTTTTCCTTAAGACCTTTTAGGCTTTCACTAATAGTCTTCTCAATATCCTTCCAGCTTCCACATGCCATTCAATGCCGAAACCATGTGTTTTAATTGTTCAGCTCCCCATCCCCAGCATCCAAATCTATTCTGGTTTTCTGTTGCTGGGCAACAAGTCACTCCAACACCTAATAATTATTTTATTATACCTCACAGTTTCTGTACATCAGAAATTGGGACAGGGCACAGAGGAGATGACTTGCTTTTGCCTCCCCATGTTCAGAGTCTCAGGTGGGAAGACTCAAAGGTTGGAGGTGACTTAAAAGTTGATCCTGGCTATCAGCTGGGACCCTGACTGGGGTTACCAGTGAGAACCCCTACATATATCCGTTCCATATGGTCTCTTCATCTTCTCACAGCATGGTGACTGTGGTCAAAGAATAAGCTGCATTACCTTTTAGGGCTTAGCTTTTGAAGTCACCTAATATGACTTCTGCCTTAATCACAGCCATGCCCAAACTCAAGGAAAGGTAACATTTGCCCCAAATTTTCAATGGAATAAATGCCTATAACATATTATAAAAAGTGTAGGTGGAATGGGAGAACTTGTTGCAACCACTTTGGGAAAATATAATTTGCTACACGTATTACCAAAACAAAACTGAAAAAGATCCGTGCTGATATGCCTCTAAAATTCAAGGTATAATAATATCTCAAATCTTGTACCTTAAGAGTCTATATTTATATACAAACATTTTTGTCTGATTTCAATGCTAAAAAGATTTAGAGCTCCTCTAGCAAACACCCCTAGTTAATAAACAAATATAGCAGGGCAGAGATAATTTCAATAATTTGTCTAAATTCCAATTCAAAGTCTTTTAACTTCCAATAGAGTTTTCTTCCCCTTATATACTCTGCTACATTAAAATGGTTAAAATGCTATCATCTCTTATCTGTCATGGTATTTGCAATAATGCCCAAGTCATCCACAGCATTTCCACTCTTTCTGAAAAGCTTTAGAAATAAGGATTATGACTTCATTTTTTAAATAAACTAATTTCATACAGCTACATACAAAAGTTTCAGGAAACCTTAAATATTACAATAAGCATGAAGCTCAAGCAAGATCTTCAGATCTTGTGTTAAGCTGACATCCCCAGTTAGAATTACAGGGGAATGCACAGCAAAAACATAATTACTCCAAATTTGTTTTTAGACATTTATTGACCTTAAGAGTTCAGAGTCTATAATGTTCCTCTCATCCAAAGCTAATCACTGACACTTTATAACTTGAATGCTGACAAATTTCAACTCAGTTGCTGTCAAAGGTTGAATAATTATATTTAAGGCGCTTTCTTCTAGAATGTTTCCTACACTTTGGAGAGAAGTGTTGGAGTCTAATTTTAAATGTGTTCATTTGTGAACAGAATATTTTTAAAGGTCTAATTTCTAAAAATAGTGATATATGAATATTGAATGAAGATAAAACCTATTAAACGTAATACTGCCTTCAGTCTGTAAAAAGCAGCATGTTACTTCTCACTCAGAACTATGTGTTTAATGGGCCTGAGGTCTTACTATGATCCACAAATTAATATTTTTTATTAAAAACTGAGAAAAATAAATAAAAATCAAGTAGCTGACTGCAATAACTGAATATAAATTACTATATTAGACTACTAGCCTATTTTTAGAAAGCATTAAAAAATATTTTATTTATGTTATTTACTTTAAAAAAAAAAGATGCAGACTCAATCAGTCTATACCATTACATAACATAATTATTATAACCAAACATTAGTCATCCAATGTACTTATCCAGTCACTATCCACATGAGAGTAATTTTTTAAAGCCTAAACCAAATTACTGAGAGTCATTTACTTCATGAAGAGAGAACCATCTTACCTGTATCTATGAATAAAAATTGATATAACTCAAAAAGAAAGGCTTAACATATTTAAAAGTGAATAAATCATATAGTAAGTGGGTTGATTACTCTGAAAGAAAGGAAAGGCCAATTATAGAAATTTAAGCAATGTATCTACAACAATATGGAATTAAAATCACAACATAAATTTATAATGTGACAAAGCATTATTAGTCTTATGTAAAGTACTATGAAAATTAATAAATAAACTGAAAGGCCCTTCTATCTGTTATAGGAAAATAACAAAGTTGAAGAAGTACAGCAGTCCCTCAGTAGTATGAGAGATTTAATTTGTTTTTGCTTTCTATGTTTTCAAAACAAATCTGTATCACTTCCTATCAGAAAAAGGATTGAGGAGAGAAAATATTAGAAACATTTAGAAAGGAAAAATAAAAAAGAAACATCAGCATCTGGCAAGCAATAGTAAAATAATAGGTAAAAGCAATTTTAAAGTTTGTTTGGAAAATTTTACTCATTCTCTTTCATATAGAAACTCAATAACTGATTTTCCCTTAAAATTCTCCACAAGGATTTTCTTCTAATTCTGAAAATCTGAGTCATTCTTTTTAAGACATTATGATAATTATATACCTACTTATTTCCCTTTCATCCTTGCCTACCAAGAAATGCAGAGCCAAGTGTCATTCTGAGAAAAATAATCACATAATTCTGTTTTCTTAACACAGTTATCTACCTGCCTTGCCTATTGCTGCTTTCATTTATATTTTAATCTTTTTAAACATGTTTTAAGATCGAATTGTTATAGCAGATGGTGTCATCCTTTTTTAAAGAATGTATATAATGTAGAACATGTGAAAACAATTTAAAAGAGTTGGCATGATGATGAGAAAAGTTGAATAATTAATCCCTGACAACAGTTATCAAGTTATTAAAGGTTTGAAAGTAAAACTAAATTTAATCAATGTTTTTTACCTTAAATTTTGGACTCTAGATTAAATCCTGGGCTTTTTAAGCATAAAGGTTTTAAGGGTGACTACAAAGGGAATAAAGGGAAATCCTTTTCTCTGCAAGAAAAATTGAGCTAATTGTGCATAGAGAGGGCTTGTCAATAGCACTATCAGTTGAAGAGCTTCTGATTAAATCATTTGTCTATGCATACTATCCCTTGGTGGCAGCTCTCTCTTGTGAGTAAAGAAATTTTATTCTTTTGTACTAATCCTTCTCTAGGGTAAAAAGCTTTCTGGCAAGTAAATAAATGAGCCACTGAAGTACAGAACAGGCTGGCTCTATTTCACCACCTTCCTGGGTCATGCTGTGGGTATGATGTTTCCTGTATAAGCTGATGACTTACGGATATCAAGGCTTTGTTTCCATCAGTTCTCTTTAGGAAATGACTCAAGGAAATTTTCTTCAGACTGTGGTATCATCATTGTCTGTGGCCAAAATACGCTGGCCTTTTTCTAACATAACGTGGTCCTTTCTGAATGACAGCACACTGAATAGTCATGCATCTCTGTGCTACAAACATTGTAATATCATTTCCTTGTCTTTAAATCTATAGATTCCCTTCTGAAAAATGCTTTAAAAAATCTTCCGAAAGTGGAATTAAATATTTGTTTATATTGCTCTCAACAGACGATAATGTTTCAAGAAGTTATAAATTTATCCTTATGAATATGCTTTAATTGAAATACAAATCTGGAAAAAGTCAATGGGGCCAGCAAAATTAACATCAATTTTGTGAAACAAATTCTGCAAGGGACAAAGAGAGAGGGTTAGCTTGTGGGTGGAATGTAGAGTGCTTTATAGGTGCCATCTAAATGCGGCATAAAAACTTAGATGCTTTATTAATGATCATTTAGTTAAATATT
This sequence comes from Pteronura brasiliensis, assembly GCA_004024605.1. Lineage (NCBI taxonomy): Eukaryota > Metazoa > Chordata > Mammalia > Carnivora > Mustelidae > Pteronura > Pteronura brasiliensis. The sequence goes on along the minus strand of PJEN01029192.1, from coordinate 5,907 downwards.
TGTAACTGTTTTTCCAAAATGAACATTGGTCAGATTCCTCTGTTATATGAAGGGGCATAGATTACTAATATCTAAAGCTTGGAATTTTGTAAAAAATGTTGATTGACTGATATTCATTTTGGCTTTTTAAAACTTTATAGATGTTAATTTAAATAATTTCAAATACATATAATATATATTCTCCTTGGGTAAATTAAGAAATTAAAGGACTAAGGAAAATGTGGAAAACCAAATTAAATTCCAGGCTCCTCCCCAGAGGTACCCATTATCAGTTGAGTTTGTATCCTTTCTTCTCTTTTTTATAGATGTGTGTGTGTGTGTGTGTGTGTATACATATTTGTAATATAACTACATATATAAAATGCATGTAAAATACTACATATTTCATATATGTTTAGATGCAAAACACTATATACTTTTATATGTATATGAAAGTATATAGTGTTTACACATATTTTATATTTATGTGTGTGTGTGTGTATATATATATATATATATATATATATATATATGAGCACAAATCCATAAACATTATAATGGCGATATAAGAATATACCTGTTATCACTGGGAATGAGCTTTTTGGGGCTGTTTTTCTCTCATCTTCCATGAATTACTTATACAAATTATTTCTTCCAATTTTTTCCATAAGTTGTTTTTGTTTTTTTTTTCCTTATTGGTTTGTGGAGCTTTGGTAGATTCTGAAGATTAATATTTTATTATCTATGCTGCAAATATTCTTCTATTTTGATTATATATTGTAAGGTGTCTCTTGCTCTAATTACTTTTTAATCATAATATCAATTTTTTTCAATTTTTCCTTCATAAGTTTTGTCTACATGACTTACTTTAAAAAGGTTTCCCTAACCTAAAAATCAAATATACATTCATTGTATTGTCTTCTAAGAGTTTTATAATTTACATGAATTGATTTAATATTAATATTGAATTCCCTGGTTTGTTAAGTTTACATACAGGAAAGTGATTACTTTTGTATATTGATATTTTATCTAGCACCTTGTTGAATAGGCTTATGAGTTCTAACAGCTTGTCACCTGGGCCTCTGGAACTTGTATGTGATGGTCACCTCCTGCAGGTTGTCCAGTTACATGGTTATTGCTGCTGTTGCCCTTGTTTCACTGACCTTCCTCTGGTGTGCTGGTAAATAGTAATGGCAATAATGGCCCTCTGCTGCGTCCCTCTTTTCAATGGAAAAACTTCAAGTATCTTTTTTTTTTTAATTTGTATTATTATGTTCAATTAGCCAGCATATAGGACATCATTATTTTTTTTTAAGATTTTATTTATTTATTTGAGAGAGAGAGAGAGACAGTGAGAGAGAGCACGAGCGAGGAGAAGGTCAGAGAGAGAAGCAGACTCCCCGTGGAGCTGGGAGCCCGATGCGGGACTCGATCCCAGGACTCCAGGATCATGACCTGAGCCAAAGGCAGTCGTCCAACCAACTGAGCCACCCAGGCGTCCCACGGACATCATTATTTTTTGATGTAGTGTTCAACGATTCATTAGTTACGTGTAACACCCAGTGCTCATCACCACATGTGCCATCTCTAACACCCATCACCTGATCGCCCCATTCTCCAACCCCCTCCCTTCTGCAACCCTTAGTTTCTTTCCCAGAGTCCAGAGTCTCTCATGGTTTGTCTCCCTCTCTGATTTTTTCTCATTCAGTTTTCCCTTCCTCCCCCTCGGTCCTCTGTGCTATTCCTCATGTTCCAGATATGAGTGAAACCATATGATAATTGTCCTTCTCTGCTTGACTTATTTCACTTAGCATAATCCCCTCCACTTCCATCTATGCCGATGCAAATGGTAGGTATTCATCCTTTCTGATGGTTAAATAATATTCCATTGTATATATAAACCACATCTTCTTCACCCATTCATCTCTTGAAGGGCATCTTGTCTCCTTCCACAGTTTGGCTATTGTGGACACTGCTGCTATGAACATTGGGGTGCATGTGCCCCTTTTTTCACTACATTTGTATCTTTGGGGTAAATACCTAGTAGTGCAATTGCTGGGTCGTAGGGTAGCTCTATTTTTAACGTCTTCAGAAACCTCCATACTCTTTTCCAAAGTGGCTGTACCAGCTTGCATTCCCACCAAAAGTGTAAGTGGGTTCCCCTTTCTCCACATTCTTGCCAACACTTGTTTCTTGTTAATTTTTTCCATTCTAACTGGTGTAACGTGGTATCTCATCTTGATTTGCATTTCCCCAATGGCTAGTCATGTTGAACATTTTTTCATGTGTCTGTTAGCCATTCGTATGTCTTCTTTGAAGAAGTGTCTGTTCATATCTTCTGCCCATGTATTGACTAGATTATTTCGTTTTTTGGGTGTTGAGTTTGAGAAGTTTGTTTGTTTGTTTGTTTGTTTTTTGTAGATTTTTAGAGAAAACCTTCATCAAGATAGTGGTAACAACCTTTATAGTTCCTTCCCTGTTTGCTAAGGAATGACACTTAAGTTTTATTTAAGAGGTTTTTGTACCTTTGCCATGTCACTATTGTGTATTGCATTGACAAATTTTTGTGTTGTTGAACCACTGTTACATTTCTGGGATAAATACTGTGTTCATGGCATATTTTAATTTCAATTCGTTCCTTGATAAACGTTTTATTTAAGAATTTTGCATCTTTTTTTTTCCTCTGTGAACCCATATATGATTTTCCCTTTTCTAATTTTTAAATATTTGTATTCCCCCTTTCTTGCCTTTTGTTGAATCAATCAACTTTTTTTCTTATTATTAATGGTTAAAAGTCATACATCTATCTCTTTTCTAGTAGTAACTTTAATTTTTAAACTACTTTATAATTAATTGTAATTATATCATTTCTAACAATGACTGGCATTAAACTGTCTATATATTAAAGCTTCTCTAAAGTCCAGATTTGTAACATGCTTATGCTTTTATTCACCATCCCCTTTGCCATCTTGATACCATCTGCAAATTTTTAATTACCAACAGTTATTTTTAGAAAAAATAATTACAGTAAACACTTAAACTTAGAATTTACAATTATTTTGACTAATTTAGTTTCTTATCAGTCCTCTCAGAACCCTCACTCTTCCTCTTAAGACTCATATTTGTCTTCTTGCTAGAGAACATCCAACAGTAATTCAACCTCTATCTGTAAGTGATTTGTTTTCAAATCATACTATGAGCAAACCAACCCTAGCTCTCTCAGACAACTGAACACTTGGATATAGAATTATAAATTCAAAATTACTCACCCTAAAATGTCCTTTTTTTTTCATTATCTTCTTACATAGTTAATCTCTTGAATTTTGAACTGAATCTAATTTCAATTTGACCATTATTTCCTGGTAAACAATCTCTTCTAGTTTGCTTCTCTGGAAGCTTTTAGGATTTTGTCTTTGCCCTTGGTGTTCTAAATTTCATTAGGATAGGTTCCTCTAAATTCTGCCGAGTGCTGAGAGCAGGTATGTACTTTTACTCTGAACTTGTTAACTTTACTCTTTTACTCTGAAGAGGCAACTTTTTCCAATTCTAAGATTTCTTTTATAATTCTTTCATTTAATATTACTACCTCTCTTTTACTCTCCTTCTGAATCTTCTATTATATGAAGTCTATTGAGACATGAGATTACCTTAGCTTTCCTACTTTTCATCTCTTTCTTTTGATCTGAATTCTGCAGGAATTCCTCAGTTCAGTTTTTTTAGTGCATAAATTTACTCTTCAACTTCAGGGACCATTTTGCTTTACTTAGCTCATCTATTTTGCTATTAAGTGACTGACCAATTTTGATTACCCATGTAATGCAATTAACAAATGTTTAGGTAGCAATATCCTCTTGCAACTCTTTGTGCTAAAATATACTCTAAAATCTGTTTGTCCTAACAACTGTTTGGGGGGGTTTAAGTTCTTCTGTTTATCCCCATTGTTGTCTCTCTTCCATGGTGATGAATTTCTCTCATTATTTGTATTTTGTGTTCCTTTTTAAAGGGGAGATTCTCCATTAGGATGTCCTCTGTAGCATTCATTTCATTGTTTTTCTTTGCTATATTGTAATCCTGCTTTTGCCTTAGCAATGAATTTAATGCTAACTGACAGAACAGTTAATAGAAAGATAAACTGTATTCTGGCACCTTTACCTTCTGGAGAACTGGGGTGCACTTTTAGCCTTTAAATGAAATAATCAGGTTGAATATTTACTTTGCTTGAAACACAAAAACAAATAATTTCTTAGAGAACTTTGGGTAGGATATTAACCACCACTAGTTTCTAGTACAAAAATAATAGCTCAAAAATAATCCTTCTATAAAAAAAAAATCATGGCAGGGATGTTTTGCTTCAGAATGATGAGTTTTATTTCAAGAGGTTGTTTTCTTTAAGCCAGTCCACGGAAAGGAGTTTGGTAGAAAAAATGTAGCCCATGGCATTCAGAATCTCAGCTCCTAGCAGAGTCATGAGTAGAAAATCAATTTCAATGTAAATTATTCTAAAATCAGATGAAATTTAACCACAAGAAACACTAGATCAAGCCACTTAACCTCTGTGAACTCTCAGTGACTTATTTAGAAACTAAGATTCATCATAGTAGCATACACATCCTAGGGTTTTGTGAGGAATAAGTGGGGAAATATATTTTATTTTAGTTTTTATAAACTCTAGAAAGTAATCTGCCACATTTTCAGGCCCTCACTACATAACAGATTATGTTATTAATTATTATTAAATGAATTTATAATTTATAAAATTAAATTTTGAAATTTGTTTTTGCCTTTGTACATATTCATATCTTTTTATCTCATCCCTATTTTATATAGCGATAGACTGTTACATAATCTTCCCTTAATGTCTTTAATATCCCAATCTGAAGGTTCAGTTATAAATCATGCGTTCCCATCATGCTTAAATATAAGAATTTCTTGGATTGTCTGTTACCTGAATAACAATTTCTAGAATGTCATCTGGAGATTCAGAGTCAGGAGGGGTCCAGACTAAGATGTTTTTAAAAAGCAACCAAAGGAGGAGGAGTCAAGATGGCGGAGAAGTAGCAGGCTGAGACTACTTCAGGTAGCGGGAGATCAGCTAGATAGCTTATCTAAAGATTGCAAACACCTACAAATCCAACGGGAGATCGAAGAGAAGAACAGCAATTCTAGAAACAGAAAATCAACCACTTTCTGAAAGGTAGGACTGGCGGAGAAGTGAATCCAGAGCGATGGGAAGATAGACCGCGGGGGGAGGGGCCGGCTCCCGGTAAGCGGCGGAGCAACGGAACACAAAACCGGGACTTTTAAAAGTCTGTTCCGCTGAGGGACACCGCTCCAGAGGCTTAACCGAGGTGAAGCCCACGCGGGGTCAGCGTGGCCTCAGGTCCCGCAGGGTCACAGAAGGATCAGGGTGTCTGAGTGTCGCAGAGCTTACAGGTATTAGAATGGGGAAGCCGGCTACAGAGACAGAGCCGCGGCGTGAGCTCACAGCTCGGGGTTACCTTGAACTGGTCGCAGGCTCGGTCAGCTCGGAGCGCGGCCGGAGGCCAGGCACACGGGAGTAATCGGGCGCTGTTCTCTGGGGTCGCACTGAGGAGTGGGGCCCCGGGCTCTCGGCTCCTCCGGGCGGAGACTGGGAGGCCGCCATCTTCATTCCCGTCCTCCGGAACTCTACGGAAAGCGCTCAGGGAACAAAAGCTCCCAAAAGCAAACCCGAGCGGATTACTCAGCCTGGCCCCCGGTAAGGGCGGTGCAACTCCGCCTGGGGCAAAGACACTTGAGAATCACTACAACAGGCCCCTCCCCCAGAAGATCAACAAGAAATCCAGCCAGGACCAAGTTTACCTACCAAGGAGTGCAGTTCCAATACCAAGGAGAGTGGCGGAATTCCAGAGGAGGAGAAAGCAAAGCACGGAACTCAAGGCTTTCTCC
>PJEN01029191.1:0-10847 GCA_004024605.1 Pteronura brasiliensis | reverse complement strand
TGTCTGTCAAATAAATAAATAAATAATCTTTTAAAAAGCATGTAAATCAGAGTAGTCACTCTTCTACTTCAAATGCTTCAAGGTCTTCTAATAGCACCAGAGTAAAACTCCAACTCCCTACAAGCCTGTAAGACCCTACTGCCCATCTCCCAGCTATCTTGTTATCTTGTCCCACTCTCCCTCACTCACTCTACTCTAGACTTCTTGCAGTTCCACTAAAGCACTAGTTCATTCCTCAGGGCCTTTGCACATACTGTTCCCTCTGTCTGGGCTACTTTCTTCACAGCAATTCTTTCTGGATTTTCCTCATGCTTCAGAGCTTGGCTCTACCGTCTCCTCCTGAGAAAGGCCTTCCTGAAGCCACCTTATCCTTAGTGACAGGCCTCTGCTCCACTTCCTATCACATCGCCCTGTTACTTTTCAGGAGTTCTCATAACTGGAGTCGATCATCGTGTCTTTCTCATGTGTTTTGCTTACCTATGTCCTGACCCCTTCTCCCTCCTGGAGGACAAACCTCTGCCTGTCTTGGTTCCTCTGTCCTGGTGAGGGAACACTTCCTGGTCAATGACAGGAATTCAAAGAATATTTGATGAATGAATGAATGGAATGAATGAATGGATGGATGGATGGATGGATGGATGGAAGGAAGCTGGCTGGCCTTGACTGGGACATGCAGGCCAGAGGAGCCCGTGGCCCTGGCTTGCAGAGGCAGCTCTTCAGATGAAGGCAGAGATGATGCACTTCTGTTGCCTTCCGTCCTGTGTTTTCGCCATATGGCTTGCTGTACAATGGGCTATATTGCAGATGCTCTAACTTGGAGCTTTCTTGCTTTTGTGTGTTAATAACATAAAGATGGAACATAGCTTACCACACAGTTTGTGTTTGCTAACTATCTATATGTATATAAAACAGACATCGGTGCTACTAGCCAACCCACTTGTGAAGTGGAAGGAAAACAGAGCAATTAGAGAGGGAGGGAGGAGGTGGGTGCTGCCTGAGACCATGGCTAATGTCTCCAGAATTATGTGTGTCTCCCATGGAGGGCAGGCTCTATCCAGGAGTCATGGGCAGGGTGGGGCAGGGCACAGAGATCTTACGGCCCCACAGCCCCCAGGATAGGGTCCAGTTCCTCATGAAGCATGGCACAGGGTGTGCTCCCTGCGCTCCTGCCCGAGTCTTCCTCAGCCTCTTGCTTTCCTTTCCCACCTCCACTCAGCCCCAGACACACCTGATGATTGTCATTTCCAGGAGGGACCACTCTATATCTAGCTTCTGAACACTCCCTCTGCACACCCCACCTCAGACCATGGCCCCCTCACCCCTCCTGGCCTTCACTCAGCAACCTTTCAGTCAAATGTTTGAGACTGAGTGCCTCTCATGTGCCTTTGTGTAGCTACCTTCTGAAGGAAAGAGGGCCCCAAACAAATAAACAAACGCACAATGACAAAATGTCTCACTTGTGATGAGGAATAAAAATATGGGGCTTAATTAAAAAGACAGAATTAAGCATTCGTGCCACCATAGTAGCCACATTGCAGGGCAACTAAATAGCCCTAATTGATATAGAATATTTCTTCAAAGAAGATTCCAGTGAGTAGACTGAACAGCAGTGTGTCGAGGTTGGGGCAAAGCAGGGTCCTGGGGCCCAGGGAGGAGCAGTATCCCATCACGGATATTGTTTGGAATGGCAAGCCTGTGGGAATAATGCAAATTGATGACTCTTAGTCCTTTTCTCTTTTTTTAAGTTATTTACAGATAACACATTCCCCTATCGCCTGCATCTGGGCCAAGTGCTCACACATGCTGTCCCCCTGAGTGTGCATGCCTCTAATTTGGAAGAAATGAGGGAAATAGATAACCCTCATTTTGCGGACCCTATTCAAATAACTGATTCAGGAAACAATTATGAATGGATGAAACTATGAGGTGAGGGCTGACAGGGGATGGTACTATGGACAGAGAAGGCTGTCACCACCTGACCCCCCTGATCAGTCCCAGCCTCACAAGGGTGGATGGCCAGGCACACGGGGTCTGGAGCACACAGCCTCGCACACAGCATCACTGATGGACATGAACCTAATCAGCTAGGAGAGCTGGCTTCCGGGTACAGGGACTACAGGGGAGAGAGGAACGAGTCAAATGACTCCATGGAAAAGCAAAAGGGACAAATGCAGGAAGCGAAGTGATTCTGCAGGAGACTGAGTGCCTTCTGCAGCAAATGTGGAACCCAAGAGGCTACTCCAAAGTGAAAAGCAAAGGACACAGTAGGCAGATGCGGTGTGGGGAGCCTGTTCAGAGCATCATTCATACCAGTGGTTAAAAGACACGTCGAGACAACTGGAAAATGTGATTGTAGATTGAGCATTAAATGCTACTAAGACTTGTTCATTCTGTTAGGTGTCCTACTGGCATTGTGCTTATGGAAGAATATGGCCATACCTTTAGAGATGCATACTCAGACATGTAAAAGTGAAACGACAATGTTTGGAATCTACCAAAAAGTAATTTAGCAAAGAAAAAAAAGAGCCACAAGGTCCATGAATCAAATATGACAAAATCTTTAATATTAAATCATAGGATAAGTACATGAGGTGTACTATTATTTATTGTATGTTTGACATGTTTTTAGTTAAAAAACAACAACAAAACAGGCTGCTGGAAAGAAGAGCCGCAAGCCCTGAGAGAGAGAGCCTGATGCAGGCAGGTGGCTGGCAAGTTCTCCTCCAGAAGGAGCAGCTGAAGCCTGGGTTGGCCCCTGGGAAGGGCAAGGGGAGGAAGAGTGGGCAAACAGGTATAAATACACCACAGAAGCTGAGCCCATGACATTTCAGAGAACGGCTGGAGCAGAGGGAGAAGAGTGTACAGGCCTGGCACCCAGGTCCAGATCACAAATTAGGCAGGGCCTCGCACTTTCGCAATGTGACTTCTTTTGCCATTAGCGTGAAGCTTTCAAATGGTTTCCAGAGGGGAAGGTTTCATGGATTTTAGGAAAGAGATGGTCGTGGTGAATAATCTTTTTAGTGTACTGTTGGATCCTATTGGCTAGTATCTTAGTGAGTGTTTTGGCATCCATGTTCATGAGGGATATTGGTCTGTAATTCACTGTTTTGATGGAGTCTTTTCCCTGGTTTTGGGATCAAGGTAATGCAGGCCTCATCAAACAAGTTTGGAAGGTTTCCTTCCTTTTCTATTGTTTGAAATAGCCTCAGAAGAATAGGTATTATTTCTTCTTTAAATGTTTTGTAGGATTCCCCTGGGAAGCCATTGGGCCCTGGATTCTTGTTTTGGGGAGATTTTTTATCATGGCTTCAATTTCCTTGCTGGTTATCAGTCTGTTCAGATTTTGTATTTCTTCCTGTTTCAGTTTTGGATAGGTAATAAGTTTCCAAGAATGCCATTTCTTCCAGATTGCCTAATTTGTTGGCATATAGTTGCTAATGATATGTTCTTAAAATTGTATTTCCCTGTGTTGGTCATGATCTCTCCACTTTCATTCATGATTTTATTAACTGGGGTCCTTTTTCATCTTTTTTGCTAAGTCTGGCTAGGAGTTTATTGATCTTATTAATTCTTTCAAAGAACCACCTTCTAATTTCATTGATCTGTTCTACTGTTCTTTTGGTTTCTATTTCATTAATATCTGTGTTAATCTTTATTAATTCTCTTCTCCTTGGTTTAGGCTTTATTTGCTGTTCTTTCACCAGCTCCTTTAAGTGTAAGGTTAGCTTGTGTTTTTGAGATTTTTTTCCTAATTTTTTGTAGAGGCTTGAATTGCAATGTACTTCACTCTTAGGATCACCTTTGATACATCCCAAAGATTTAGAACAGCTGTGCTTTCATTTTCATTAGTTTCCATGAATTCTCTTAATTCTTCTTTAATTTCCTGGTTGATCATTCATTCTTTAATAGGATGCTCTTTAACGACATGTGTTTGAATTCTTTCCAAATTTCCTCTTACGATAGAGTTCACTTTCAAAGCATTGTGGTCTCAAAATATGCAGGGAAAAATCCCTACCTTTTTGTACCAGTTGATACCTACCTGACTTGTGACCCAGTATGTGCTCTCTTCTGGAGAATGTATATTCTGTTGCTTTAGGATGGAATGCTCTGTATACATCTGTGAAGTCCATCTGCTCCAGTGTGCCATTTGAAGCCCTTGTTTGTTGATCTTCTGCTTAGATGATCTGTCCATTGCTCTGAGGGGTGTTGAAGTCCCCTACCCCTATTATTGTATTCTTATCAATATATTTCTTTAATTTATTTATTAATTGGTTGACATATGGCTGCTCCCAAGTTAGGAGCATAAATATTTATAATTGTTAGATCTTCTTGTTGGGTAGACACTTTAAGTATGCTATAGTGTCCCTCTTCGTCTCTTGCTATAGCCTTCAGTTTAAAATCTAATTTCTCTGATATGAGGATTGCTACCCCAGCTTTCCTTTGGTCCATTAGCATGATAAACAGTTCTCGATCCCCTCACTTTCAGTCTGGCTGTGTCTTTGGGTCTAAAACAAGTCTCTTGTAGACAGCCTATGCTTGAGTTTTTCCTTTTTTATCCAATCTGATACCCTTGTCTTTTGATTAGAGTACTTAGCCCATTTACTTTCAGAGTAACTATTGAAATATATGAATTTAGTGTCATTGTATTGTGTATAAAGTCACTGTTTCTGTTGATTGTCCCTGTTTCTTTCTGGTTTATGTTATTCTTGGACTCTCAGCTTACAAGATCCCCCTTACTATTTCCTGCAGGGCTGGATTGGTGGTCACATATTCTTTGTTTCTGTTTGTCCTGCAAGTTCTCTCTCTCTCCTTCCATTCTGAATAAGAACCTTGCTGGATAAAAAATTCTTGGCTGCATGCTTTTCTCATTTAGTACCCTTAATATATCCTGTCAGCCCTTTCTGGCCAGCCAGACTTCTGTGGATAGGTCTGATGTTAGTCTGATGCTCCTCCCTCTGTAGGTAAGGAACATCTCATCTCAAGCTACTTTCAGGATTTTCTCTTTATCTCTGAAATTTTCAAGCTCCCTATTATATGTCCAGGTGTTAATCTATTTTTATTGATTTTGGGAAGGGTCCACTCTCTTTTTTTTGTTATGCAAGTTATGTATTTATGTATTTATTTACTTATTTAAATTTTATTTTTTTCAGTGTTCCAAGATTCATTGTTTATGCACAGTGCTCCATGCAATACATGTCCTCCTTAATACCCACCATCAGGCTAACCTAACCCTCCAAAACCCTCACTTTCTTTCTCAGAGTCCACAGTCTCTCATGGCTCATCTCCCCCTCTGATTCCTCCCTTCACTTTTCCTTTCCTTCTCCTAATGTCCTCCATGTTATTCCTTATGCTCCACAAGTAAGTGAAACCATATGATAATTGATTCTCTCTGCTTGACTTATTTCACTCAGCATAATCTCCTCCAGTCCCATCCATGTTGATACAAAAGTTGGGTATTCATCCTTTCTGATGGAGGCATAATATTCCATTGTCTATATGGACCATATATTCTTTACCCATTCATCTGTTGAAGGGCATCTTGGCTCATTCCACAGTTTGGCAACTGTGGCTATTGCTGCTATGAACATTGGGGTACAGATGCCCCTTCTTTTCACTACATCTGTATCTTTGGGGTAAATACCCTGTTCCACTCTAACTCTTGGACATGAATAGCTGTTTCCTTCCCCAGATTATGAAAGTTCTCAGCTATGATTTGCTCATATACATTTCCCGCCCCCTCTCCCCCATCAGATACCATAATAATTTTGATATTGGTTTGTTTTCAAAGCCTCTCACAGTCTATTAGTTGTTTTCTCACTTTTCCTCTACTTCCTTCCTTTCCATCAGCTTATTTTTTATGTCACTGACTCTCTCTTCTGCCCCATTTGCCCTACATGTTAAAACATCCAATTTAGACTGCATCTCAAATAGAGCACTTTTAGTTTCAGCTTGATTAGATCTCATTTCCTATACTAAGGGATTTTATGATGTCTTTTATGCTTTTCCATGTCCAGGTAGTAAACTTTTTCATTTTTTTCCCGAATCCCAACTCTGACATTTTATCTATATCCATATTGATTAGATATGTGGCAGAGAACATTACCTCTGGTTCTTTCTTTTGTTGTCAATTCCTTTTTCTAGTCATTTTGCAGAGAGAAGAACAGATGAAGGAGTGAACAGAATCAAATTATCAACCACAATCCTAGCAAAATGCACACTAGACAAATTCAAAGAGGTTAAGAACCAAAAATAAAAGAAAAAGAAAGAAAAGGGAAAAGGGAAAGGGAAATTGAAAATAAATTAAAAAGTGGGGAGGAGGGAATATAATCTCACAGGGTGGACAAAACAGGTTGATCCACTTGGTTGTGAGTGTATTTTGGTGTCTGTGTTAGAAGACACTAAATCCCAAAATTGTAAAGAAAGCAAATATTGTATATATATATACACAAAACTTAATAGAGTGAAAGAAAGCCCAAAATGAAGAATATATGTATAAATGTAAAATATAAAAAATGGAAGTTAAAAAAATACTTAAAATGAAAGAGTTGACAAAATAAGAAACTAGTTAAAAAGGGGAAAAAGAGAAAGAAAAGAAATGGAAAATTTTAAACTGAAAGATAAATGAATTATGAGAAGAAAACCTTGAATTTTTATGTCTCTTTATAGGATCAAAATAAAAGTGGCCACTCCCTGATCTCCAGCCCTAGTGCCAAAAGATCATGGTCCCCTCTCTTCATAAAACCTTCAAGGATAAATGGTCCTGACTTTTGTGTGTACCAAACTCTGAAGACTCCTACTGTGCATGCCCACACTGATCCTCCCTGGGGAAAGGCAGAGAGTCCTGTATTACTGCCCTTTGTAGGGCTCTGGCATAGACAGCAGTCACCAGATAGTCATGTACCTGTTCTGTCCTTTCCAGAGGAAGGCAGAGGTCTGCCCCTTTCCTGTTTCTTGCAGGGCATGGACAAGAGAATTGTCCCCTGGTTGTGGGAGTACCTGATCCACCCCTCCCCAGGGAAGGTGGAGGGCCAACCATTACTGTCCTTTACAAGGTCCCTACCCTAAGAGTTATTGCCCAGTCATGCTCACACCTGCTCCACACCTCCTGGGGGATGGCAGAGGGCCCCTACATTCGAGTCCTCTGCAGGGTCCCTAGGCAAAGAGTAGTCACCTGATCAGCTGGCTCAAGGTTTATGGCAAACCAAGTGGAGAGCTCCCTCCTGGGCTAGCTGACCATAACAATTTACCTGCTCTGATACTTGGGAACTCTTCCAGCTCAGGCACCCCTGTTACTTCCGAGACTCTGGGGATCTTGAGGCCCCACTCCTATCTAGAATTCTGCCCATTTCACCACCTGAGCACCTTTCAGGCAGTCATATTTCTCAGTAGAGCAGATTTCTAAGGGTTCAATTTCACACTCTGCTGGTAGATCACTTTCTGATAGTTGGCTTCCAGAAGCTCCCTTCCCTGACAGTTTATCTTCCCATATCTCCCTTCGGATTCACCTCTCTGCACCTCCTACCTTGTAAAAAGGTTGTTTTCAACTTGTAGAGTTCCTGATATTCTTTTCTTACATCTCAGATTGAATTTGTGGGTGTTGAGAATGATTTGATAGTTATCCGGCTAAATTCAAGGGACCAGATGAAACAAGATCCCCTACTCTTCCACCATCTTGCCACCTCCTCTCAACATGACAGGATTATTGTGAACTTGAACTAGTACTCTGAAGGACTTCGCCCAAAGCTGCCATTTTGGAAACACTGTTTATGGTACCTATTGTTATTACTAAAGGATACAGGGCTGGGAGTTGCAGAACCTGGTTTCCATGCCTCCCTGAGACAACCTGAGCAAGTCATCTCAGCAGCCTTGGCCTCAGAGCCCCTGGAAGATCAACATCTGCTAGCAAGGACCTCTGAGGAGGACACAAGGCATACTGTCCAGGGTTGAAGGGAAGACCAAGAGGATATGAAGGCCCTGGAATTCACTGTGAATGAATTCTTGAAAAAACATACACTGATCAAGCCCTTGTGGACCTTCCAAGGTAGTGACACAGATATGGAGCAATTGTCATTTGAAAGTGCCTTCTCTACTAAACTTGAAGAAGAAGCATGTAGTAGAGGGCTCCCAAACACTCCCAAGATCCTCCTGCATGGTCTCAGTCTTGTTAATTCTTGTTCCCCACCCACCAACATAACAGTGTTCACCCATGAATACAAACAAGTGTCTCCCTTCCTCAAAGCACTACATCAAAAAGTGGGGGTGTAAATACAGAAGTGACCAAGACAGACAGGGAAGGGACACTGAACAAGGAAATGAAGACCAAGAGTCTTCTGGTGGCAAGTTCTGTGGAGGAAACACAGTAGGACAATGAGGTGGAGAGAAAGTCCTAGGGAGTGGGGTGCTCCAGATTAAGTGATCATTGAAGACCTTGAAGTTCTAGAGAAGGAAGAGCAGCCCAATGCAGGGCACAAGCTCCAAGGCCCTGAGGTAAGAAAGGGCAGATGGTGGTGAGAAGCTGAGAGTGAAGGGGGTTGAAGGGACGTGTGAGAGGGTATGAAGGCCTGTTCCAGTGGAGCCCCATACGCCAGGACAGGGAGTCGGAATTTGACCCTGAATCTGACTTTAGTCACTCTGAAGGCTTTCAACTAGAGGGGGCTGGGCTGCCTGGAATCCCAAGGTCCAAGTCTTCTTCTGATGCCCCAGAAGAGTTTGTGCGGGAGGACCACATAGGGAAGGTGCTGGACTGTTCATTGAATGAATGAATGCACCTTTGGAAGGTTGTGCGGACTCACGTCCAGGGACAGCTACAGTTCCACAGGTGCCCTAGACCCTGGAGGCTACCAGAGGCACTGGCTGTAGGCGGGGATCCAGGAGCTGTGCCCTTGGTCACATCCCCGCCCAGGTTCATGGCCTGGAGTCCTGACTGCAGGGAAGGACAGTGTGCACGCAGCAGGGTGCGTGAATACAGGTGAATAGAGGGTCTTCCCGCTTGCTCCTGGGCGACCCCTGCCAGACCCCTGCCCCTTCCCAAACCCTGGTCACCTTCTCTGTTTGCATTAGACCCTTGCAAGGCACATGGCCTTTTGCCACTACAGTGTCACTCGGCTCTGCCCCCAGACACCTAGACAGGAGACTTCGATTTGCTCCTGCCAAACCATACCCCGTGTCCTGCCTGCCTGGCATCGTTCTCCGCCAAGGAAGCAGATCTGCCTCCAGGGTCGTTGCAGGCTCCTCTCCTCCGCGCAGGCCCCGCCCCCTACTGTGCCGGACCTGCCACTTAGCCCTGCCCCGCGCAGGCTCTGCCCCACCCCCCGGCGGTCCAGAGCGCCTGGGCAGGCTTGCGTGGTGGCGGGGGCGGTCCTGAAAGCTGTAGCTGGGAGGGCCCCGGCCCAAGGGCAGCCGCTGAGGGGTTCGGAGCCGGTGGGGGCGGGGCGGGGCGGAGGGTGGTGGGAGGGTGCGAGGGTGGGCCGGGCTGCTTCCGCGCACAGGGGTTTTTAAATGTCCCGCTCTTAACCAGGCGCAGGAGCAGCCGGCTCGGCCGCCAGCGTGGTGTAGGGGGCCGGCGCGGATCCCGCCGCTGCCTCCCGCCTCCCGGCTTCCCGCTCGCCTCGGCCTCCTGCCTCCGGCCTCGGCTTGTGCGGCCTGCCTGCCGTGGAGACGGCTTCGGGAAAGGGCCCTGTCGCGAGCTGCGGGAGGGCGCGGCAGCGAGGATTCCCACAACGCCCGGGTAGGGCTGGGCCGGGGTGGGGGTGGGGGTGGGGATGGGGCGAGGCCGGGTCCCTGAGGCGTCAGTGCGGGGTGCCCCGGTAGGGTGGCTCAGAGACGGACGGGAGGGAGATATTGAGGGGGAGACTGAGGCAGCCCTCTCCGCAAGGGAGGCGGTGGGCGGTGGGCTCCTGTGGGGACGGGAAGGATGTTCAGTGGTGGGAGAGGGGTGACCCCAGATTCAGGGAGAACTCACCCAGACTTCTGTGCCACCCTGGCTTTGCAGAGATGCAAAGGAACGAGACACAGTGAAGGAAGAAAGTGGCACTGATATCTCTGTTGGCTCCAGGAAAAGGAAGGCAAATGGGGCTGTGGAGGACCGCTCCCTCCCCCAAATCTTACCTGAGAACCAGACTGGGCTCTGCCACATGTTTATTGATAGGGGGTTATTGGGAGGGCATTTGGCAGAAGTGGTGCCCACAACCTAACCAACTTTTTCTTTCTTCTCTCTGTTTTTGTCTTTGAACTGTTTGGTGTGTTTCCGGGGCGGGGGGGCGGAGGGGCGTGTGCTTTATGTTAGTTTTTGCAGGATCCAGATGAAGAAATTGCAAAAATGGACAGGACTATGAGAAGTCAGTGTGGCAGTCAGGTAGGTACACTTGCTGAATGGGCTTAGGTGGAGGCCTCCTGCTCTTTGTGGGTTAGATTGAATCTTAATTCCCCTTGCCTCGTTCTGAAGGCTTGTTCTGTACCTATGGCCACAGTACATATGGCGAAGCTCTGTGCCCATCAGTGGCACTGGCCTCTGCCAGCCATGGGAGGATGGCTTCTGACACAGAGATCTCTCGGTAGCTGTGATGATATGGATCTCTGTGTGTTCCTAAGTAGCCATGAATTCTCCCTGTCCACACATCTGTTTTTCCATCATGTCATGGTGCTTCAGGACCTCCCACCCCCTTCAGGTCAGGTTTCTAACTTATCCCGCTCTGGGGGTTCTCAGCCCACAGCTGGGACTGTGACTACTACTGGTGACTACATGTCTGAGGCTCGACCTGACCTCGCCAGAATATTAGTGGAATATTCTGTGTGATGATACATGTATCTCAACCCAGTGTTTTAATTGACTAGTCCATTTCTCTTGT
>PJEN01029190.1:0-10847 GCA_004024605.1 Pteronura brasiliensis | reverse complement strand
AAAAAAAAAAAAAAAAAAAAAAAAAAAAAAAAAAAAAAAAAAAAAAAAAAAAAAAAAAAAAAAAAAAAAAAAAAAAAAAAAAAAAAAAAAAAAAAAAAAAAAAAAAAAAAAAAAAAAAAAAAAAAAAAAAAAAAAAAAAAAAAAAAAAAAAAAAAAAAAAAAAAAAAAAAAAAAAAAAAAAAAAAAAAAAAAAAAAGATATTCCATGCAAATAGTAACCAAAGGGCAGCAGAAGTGGCAATATTAGTATCAGACACTTTCAGCCAAACACTGTTACAAGAGAGAAAATGACATTACTAAAGGGTCAATTAACCAGGAAAGAATAACAATTATAAATATTTATGCATCAAACATCAGTGCTCCGAAATATATGAAGCAAGTATCGACAGAACTGAAGGGAGAAATACACAATTCCACATTACAGCTGAACAATTCAATACTCTGCTTTCAATAATGGACAGAACAACCAGATGAATGAGCAATAAAGAAACAGGACTTGAACAATGCTCTAGACCCTGTAGATATATACAGAACACCCTTCCCACCACAAACAGAAGAATATACATTCTTCTCAAGTGCACACGAAACATTTTCCAGGATAGATGACATATTAGACCACAAAACAAATCTTAAATTTTAAAAGACTGGAATCATACAAAGTATCTTTTCCAATCATTATAGATAGAAAGTAGAAATCAACAGAAGAAGGAAAACTAGAAAATCCACAAATACATAGAAACTAAACAACACACTCTTAAGCAAACAAGAGGTCAAAGAAGAAATCACAAAATAAATCAGAAAATATCTTGAGAAAAATGAAAATATAAACACAACATACCAAAATTTATGGAATACAGCGAAAGCAGCACTAAGATAGATGTTTATGGGTGTAAATGCTAACATTAAAAAAAAAAAAAAAACTCAAGTCAAAAACTTAACTTTACCCCTCAAATTATAAAAAGTAAAAACTAGGAGTACCTGGGTGGCTCAGTCAGTTGAGCATCTAACTCTTGCTTTTGGCTCAGGTTGTTATCCCACGGGTTGTAAGATCAAGCCCCACGTTGGGCTCCATTCTTGGCAGGGAGTCTGCTTGAAGATTCTCTCCCTCTGCCGCTTCCCCCACTCACACACACTCACTCTCTCTCCCAAATAAATGAATCTTACCGAAAAAATGTATAAACTAAACCCATTTCCTTAAAAAAAAGGAAATCATGAAGATTAGAGCAGAGATAAACAAAACTGAGAAAGCAGAAAAATTAAACTAAGAGTTGACATTTTAAAAAAATCAACAAAACCAACGCTTAGTGGGTTAAGTAAGAAAAAGAGAAGACTCAAAATCAGAAATGAAAGAAGGAATGATGAGTAATGCCACAGAAAAAGAGAGGATTATACCAGAATACCATGAACAAACAAGTGCTTGCCAACAAGTTGGATAACCTACAAGAAACTGATAACTTTCTACAAACACACAGCCTACCAAGTTTGAATGATAAAGAAAGAGAAAATCTGAATGGTCCATAACTAGTTGAGGAGATTGGATCAGTAATCAAAAGTTCCCAATAACAAAAAAAAGCCCAAGACCAGATGTTTCACTGGTGAATTCTATCAAACATTTAAAGAATTAACATCAACATTTTTCAAAAACTTTCAAAATATTAGAGAGGAGGAAACACTCCCAAACTCCTTCCATGAATTCAGCATTACACTAGTACCAAAGCCACTCATAGATACTACCAAAAGACAAAAACAAAAAGAAAAACAAAAAACCAGAACAGTTTCTCTGATGAAATTTGATGTAAAAATCCTCAACAAAATACTAGCAACCCAAATTCAACAATACATTGAAAGTATCATGTATCATGACCAAATGTGATTTATAATATACCTACATTAATGGAACGAAGAAAAAAACATATGACCATGTCAATTCATGCAGAAAAAGCCTTTGACAAAATTCCAACATCCTTGAATGATAAAAACCATTCAGCAAACTAGGAATAAAAAAAAAATTACCTTGACATAAAAAACACCATATATTATAAGCCCATAAGTAGGGGCACCTGGGTGGCTCAGTGGGTTAAAGCCACTGCCTTTGGCTCGGGTCATGATCCCAGGGTCCTGGGATCGAGCTCTGCATCATGATCTCTGCTCAGTGGGGAGCCTGCTTCCCTTCCTCTCTTTCTGCCTGCCTCTCTGCCTATTTGTGATCTCTGCCTGTCAAATAAATAAATAAAACCTTAAAAAAAAGCCCATAACTAACACCAATAGTTAAGACTGAAAGCCTTTTCTCTATGATCAGGAATAAGACAAGGATGCCTGCTCTCACTGTTTCTACATAGAATTCCTAGCCAGAGCAATTAGGCAAGAGAAAGAAATAAAAGGCATTAGAACTGTAATAGAAGAAGTAAAATTATTTCTGTTCATGGATAAATGATCTTAAATGCAGAAATCCCAAATGATTTCACAGAGAAAAAGCCATTAGAACTAATATATTCAGCAAAGTTGCAGTATATGAAATCAACAGACAGCTATAAGTATCATTTCTATACACTAACAATGAGCAATGAGAAAAGGAAATTAAGAAATCAGTGCTATTGGGACACCTGAGTGGCTCAGAGGGTTAAGCCTTCGCCTTTGGATCGGGTCATGATCTCAGGGTCCTGGGATCAAGCCACACATAGGGCTCTCTGCTTAGCGAGGAGCCTGCTTCCCCCTCTCTCTCTGTCTGCCTCTCTGCCTACTTATAATCTCTGTCTGTCAAATAAATAAATAAAATCTTAAAAAAAAAACAGTGCTATTTACAATATCAAAAAGAATAAAATACACAGGAATAAATCTATTTACAATACTTTTTGTAATACTATTTTTACAATTTTTTATAATACATTTTACTATACAATAATATAATACTTTTTGATACTATTTACAATAGTATCAAAAAGAATAAAATACAGAGGAATAAATCTAACCAAGGAAGAGAAAGTCTTGTATATTGGAAACTACAAAACACTGCTGGAAAAATTATAAATGACATCCTATCTTCATTGACTAGAAGATTTAATACTGTAAAGATGTCAATAGCACCCAAATTGATCTATACAGATCAATCCCATCCCTACCAAAATCTCAATGGCATTGTTTTGCAGAAATAGAAAAATCTATTCTGAAATTCATAAGTAATCTGCAGGGACCCTGAATAGTCAAAGCAATTTTGGAAAAGAAAAACAGAACTGGAGGTTTCATACTTCCTGATTTCAAATCTACAGTAATTAAAACAATATGGTTGGCATAACGACAGACACAGAGACCAACAGAATGGAATAGGCAGCCCAGAAACACACCCTTGCATATATGGACAAATGATCTTCAACAAGGATGCCAAGATCACTGGATGGAGACACAAAAGACAGTCTCTTCAGAAAATGTGAAAACTAGGTATCCACAGGCAAAGAATGTAGCTGGACCCTTACCTTATACAATATACAAAAATTAGTTCAAAATGCATTAAAGAGCTAAATATAAGACCCAAAATTATATAACTTGTAGAAGAAAACACAGGAAAAATGATTCATAACACTGGATTAGTCAATGCCACCAAAAACACAAGACAACAGAACAAAAAAATAGACAAATGAGACTACATCAAATCTAAAACTTCTATGCTCAAAGGACACATCAACAGAATGGAAAGAATATCTTTGGGATGGGAGAAGACATCTGTAAATCATATATCTGGTAAAGGGTTAATATCCAACATATATAAAGAACTCCTACAACTCAACAACAAATGATAGACAAATGGCCAATAATTATATGGAAAGACACTCAAAAACTACTAGAGAGAATAGCAAATTAAAACTACAATGAGATATCACCTCACACTCATTAAGATGGTTATTAAAAAAAAAAAAAAAACAGAAATAACAAGTGTTGCTGAAGATGTAGAGAAACTGGAACACTTGCACATTGTTGGTAGGAATGTAAAATGGTACGACCACTATGGAGAACAGCATGGCAACTCCACAGAAAATTAAAAATAGAAATATCATATGATCCAGCAACCCCAGTGTTGGGTATATATACAAAAAAATTGAAAGCAGGATCTCAAACAGATATCTACACATTCACATTTATAGCAGAATTACTCACAATGGCCAAGAGGGAGAAGAAATCCAATTGTCCATTGACAGATGAATGGATAAACAAAACACAGTATATACACAGAATGGACTATGGCTCAGCCTTAAAAGAAATTTTAACAAATGCTACAACATGGGTCAACCTTGAAGACATTATCATGATTGAACTAAGCCAGTCACAAGTAGATACATATTATGTATTCTATTTATGTGAGGTAGCAAAAGCAGTCAAATTAATAGAAAGAGAAAGTAGAACAGTGGTTACCAGCACCTAGAGGTGGGAGAAATGGGGAATGCTACTACATAATGAGTACTGAGTTTTAGTTTTGCAAGATGAAAAAGTTCTGGAGACTGGTTGTACAACATTGTGGATATACATAAAGCTACTGATGTGTAAACTTAAAAATGGGAAGACAACAGATTTTATGTGCTTTTATCTATAATTTAAACTGTTTAAGCCCCAGACTGAGCTGGGGGCAGGGAAATACCCAACCCTAATGCCCTAGAGCCATCCTGTCCCACCTTCAGGCAGGAGAAAGAAACTGGAAACGTGTGAAGCCCACAGACCAGAAACCTAGGCTCACTAAAATGCTGAGACTCAATCACAGAACACTTCCCCCTACCCCCACAGCTCCCCATCACATTTCCATAAAACCTACTTACGGCAGTTATTTTTACCCAGGACATCCTGTATGACGATCAAGAAAAAGTCATAAGGCATACCAAAAAGCAAAAAATGCAGATTGAAGAGATGGTAAGCCTCAGAACCAGATATAGAAGGCATGTTAGAATTATCAGACTGGAAATTTAAAACAACTATGATTAATACACAAGAGCCCTAATGGACGAGGTAGATCACGAGCAAGAACAGACGAGTGATATAAAGAGAGAGACGGAAATCCTAACAAAGAACCAAAAAGAAATGTTAGAGATTAAAAAGCACTGTAAAGGAAATGAAGAATGCCTTTGGTAGCCTTATTAGTAGACCAGACACGGCTGAGGAAAGATGCTCTGAACTAGAGAACATTATTGACAAAATCCTCAAAAACTGGAAAACAATGTTTTGTTTTGTTTTGTTTTTTTAAGATTTTATCCATTTACTTGACAGAGAGCACAAACAGGGGGCATGGAAAGCAGTGGGAGAAGCAGGCTTCCCAAAGAGCAGGCAGTCTGATGAGGGGCTCGGTCTGAGGTCATTGGGATCAGGACCTGAGCCAGATGCCTAACCCACTGAACCACCCAGGAGCCCCAACAAAGATTTCCTTTAAAAAACAATAGAATATCCAAGGTCCATGGGACAACTACAAAAGTTGTAACATGTGTAATGGGATTACTAGAAAGAGAAGGAAGGACAAAACGAACAGAGGGAAATACTGGAAACAATGACTGAGAATTTCCCCCAAATGAACGGCAGGCACCAAACCACAGATTCACAGAGCTCAGAGAACTCCAGGCAGGAAAAATGCCCAGAACAACTACACCTAAGCAGATCATTTTCAAATTAACAGAAAAACTAAAAGTAAAGAAAATTCTGAAAGAAGTAAAAAAAAAAAAAAACCACTATACTTTCAGAGAAACAAAGAACTTCATTAACTTCTCAGTAATTGCACAAGCAAGAATGAGAATGAAATGAAGTACTTAAAGTGTTAAGAGAAGTAAACTACCAAATTAGAATTCTGAACCCTGCAAAATTATCTGTCAAAAGTGAAGGAAAAATAGACTTTCTCAGACAATAAAGATTGACGGGATTTGTTGCCAAAATAATAGCAATAGTATATTCAGTTATGTATGCTTAATGTTTGTGCCTTATGTATACAGAGATAGGCTTATGTATTCTTATATTCAACTAGAATGAATGACAGCAATGATACAAGGGATGGCAGGAAGGAATTAGGATTGTGTTACTATAAGGTACTTGACACTACCATGAAGTAGTACAGTTTTATTTGAAAGTGGACCTGGAGGGCATGTGGGTGGCTCAGTAAGTTAAGCGTCTGCCTTGGGCTCAGGTCATGAACCCAGGGTCCTGGGATCGATCCCTGCATAGGGCTCCTTGCTCAGCAGAGAGTCTGCTTCTCCTTCTCCCTCTCCCACTGCCTGCCATTCCCTCTGCTTATGATATCTCTCTCTCTTGCTGTCAAATAAATAAATAAATAAATAAAATATTTAAAGTGGACCTGGACTGGGGCGCCTGGGTGGGTTAGTTGGTTAAGTCCGACTGCCGATTTTGGCTCAGGTCATGATCTCAGGGGTGTGAGACTGAGCCCCTTGTTGCACTCCACGCTCGGCTGGGGTCTGCTTGAGATTCTCTCACTCCCCCTCTGCTCCTCCCCACTGCTTGCACATGTCCCCTCTCTAAAATAAATAAATAAAGCTTTTAAAAAATAATAAAGTGGATCTGGATTAGTTACAAATATATATTGCAAACTCTAGGACAACCAATAAAGAAAGAAAAAAATTACAATTGATATGCTAAGAAAGAAAGAAAATAGAATAATAATAAATGGTCAGTTAAAACCACAAAAGGCAGAAAAAGAGTAGAAGATGAAAACAGGAACAAAGAACAAGGACAATGAAGAGAAAACAGTAACAAATGTTAGATATTAATTCAGGTTTATCAATAACACTTCTAATGTCACAGGTCTAAATGTAACAATTAAAAGGCAGATTTCAGAGTGGATTAAAACACATAACCCAAATACATTTTGTCTATTAGAAAATTACTTAGAATATAAAGACACACAGATTAAAAGTAAACAGATGGAGAAAAATAGACCATTATAACACTATCATGCTTACATTAATCAAAAGAAGGCCGGAATAGCTATATTAATTTCAGACACAGCAGACATCAGTGTAAGAAAAGTTAGGGATAAAGAAGGGCCTTATGTAATGATATATTTATATTTACATAAATATAAATTGTCCAAGAAGACATAGCAATTCTTCCTTAACATTATGCATGCCCCTAACAACAAGGCGTCAAACTATGCAAGGTAAAAACTTACAAGTAGAAAGAGGTGAAACCACTAATGTGGCTGGAGACTTCAACACCCATCCCTCAAAAATGGACAGATCCAGCAGGCAGAAAACCAGTAAGGACACAATTGAACTCAATAACACCATCAACCACCAAGATATAATTGACATCTACAGACCGCTTCATCCAACAACAGCAGGATACACATTTTTCTCAAACTCACATGGAACATTTGCCAATATAGACTACATTCTGGGCCATAAAACACATCTTAACAAACTTAAAAGAGGTGTGCCTGGGTGGCTTGTTCAGTTAAATGTCTGCCTTCAACTCAGAGCCGTGCATCAGGCTCACTGCTCAGAGAGGAGTCTGCTTCTCCCTCTGCCCCTTTACCTGCTTGTGCTCCTTCTCAAATAAATAAATAAGATCTTTTAAAAACAAACAAAACAAAACAAACAAACATTTTTTTTAAAAGAATGGAAATAAGTTTCTGCTTGCAGACTATAACAGAATTAAACCAGAAATCAGTAACAGAAAGGTAGCTGAAAAATCCCAAAATACAGGGGGACTGAAAACACACTTCTGAATAACATTGGCTGAAGAAGAAATCTCAAGAGAAATTTTTAAAGATTTTGAACTAAATGAATTTGAAAACTCAACAATCAATAAGCTTCTAGCCAGGTTAACAAAAGAGGAAAAAAAAAACAGAAAGGGGGATAAAAATTACTAATACTACAAATGAAAGAAGAGACACCAGTAGAGATCTCACTGAATAGGATAATAAAGGAATACTATGAACAACTCTATGCCTACAAATTTGACACTGTAGATGAAGTAGACCAATTCTGTGAAAGACACATCTGCCAAAATTTACTCAGGAAGAAATAGGCAATTTGAATATAGGTCTTTATCTATTAAAGACCTTGAATCAGTAATTAATAGCCTTCTAAAACAGAAAGCATGAGGCTCAGATGAATTCTCTGGTGAATTCTATCAAACATTAAAGGAAGAAATTATACCAAGTATCTATTTTCAATCTCTTTCTGAGGATAGAAGTAGAGAGAATATTTCCTAATTCATTCTATGAGGCCACAATTACCCTCATACCAACACCAGAAAAAAGACATTACAAGAAGACTTCAGACCACCATTACTTCTCATGAACAGAGATGCAAAAATCTCCAACAAAACATTAGCAAACTGAATTCAGCAATGTATAAAAAGAAGTATACGCCATGACCAAATGGGATTTATCCCAGGTATACAAGGCTGGTTCAACATTCTAAAATTAATGTGATCTATCCCATTAATAGACCATCACAGAAAAAGCATTTGACAAATCCAACCACCATTCATGATAAAATCTCACAGTAAACTAGGAATGGAGGGGAACTGTCTCAACTTGATAAAGAATATCTACAAAAAGCTACCGCTAACACCATACTAAATGGTGAGAAACTCCAAGCTTTTCTACTAAGATGGGGTAAAAATATAAGGATGTCCTCTCCCTTTTTTTTTCTTCCAGTGATTTTTACATTGGCTGTGGTTATTACAGTTTCATAATCTGAAGGAAGTCCTCTTTCTCTCGCTACTTTTTTTCAACACAGCTCTCAAAGTCCTTGCTAATACAGTAAGTTAAAAGGAAATGAAAGGTGTGCATCTTGGAAAGGTAAACACGAAACTATTGTTCGAAGATAACATGATTACCTCTGCAAAAAAAATCCAAAAGAATTGATTAAAAAAAAACCTCCTGGAACTAATAAGTGACTAAAGCAAGGTGCAGAATACAAGGATAACACTGAAAAATTAAATTGCTTTCCTATATCTCAATAATAAACAACTAAAATTTGATATTAAAAAAAACACCATTTATATCAGGGCCCACCAAACTGAAATACTTAGGTATAAGTCTAGCCAAAGTTATACAAGACCTGTATGAGGAAAGCTACAAAACTCTGATGAATGAAAACAAATAACACATAAATTGAGAGATACTATGTTTTTGGATAGGAAGAGTAAATATTGTCAACATGTCAGTTCTTCCCAACTCAATCTATAGATTCACTACAATCCTAATGACAATCCCAGCAAGTTATTTTATGGATATCGACAAACTAATTCTAAAGGTTAAATGGAGAGGCAAAGGACCCACAACAGCCAATAAAACACTGAAGGAGAAGGACAAGGGACTGACACTACCCAACTTCAAGACTTACTATAAAACTACAGTAATCAAGACAGTGTTATACTGCCAAAAGAAAAAAATGAATAGATCAATGGAACAGAATAGGGAGACCAGAATGAGACCTTCAAAAAATATAGTCAACTGATCTTTGACAGAGGAGCAAAGACAATACAGTGGAGCAAAGACATTCTTTAAAAAATAATGCTATAAGTAGACATCCATAGAACAACAACAACAACAAAAATGCATCTAGATACAGACCTTTCAAAAAAATTAACTCAAGGGGCACCTGGGTGGCTTAGTCATTAAGCATCTGCTTTTGGCTCAGGTCAAGAATCCAGGGTCCTGGGACTAAGCCCTGCAATGGGCTCCCTGTTCCATGGGAAGCCTGCTTCTCCCTCTCCTACTCCCCCTACTTGTGTTCCCTTTCTCGCTCTGTCTCTCTCTGTCAAATAAATAAATAATATCTTTAAAAAAAAGTTAACTCAAAATGGGCCACAGACCTAAATATAAAAGAAAAAAATCGCAAATATTGTAGAAGACAATATAACCTAGAGGACCTGGGTATTGTGATACCAACACCAAACACGCAATCCTTGAAAAAAATTCACTTAATGATTGAATTAATCATTAGTGATGAATTTATTGAAATTAAAAACAACTGCTCTGTGAAAGACCATCTCAAGAAAATGGAATATAAGCTACAGGCCGAACAAAGATATTTGCAAAAGACACATCTGTTAAAGGAATGTTATCCCAAATATACAGAGAACTCTTAAAGCTCAACAAGATTACAAACAATCCAATTGAAAAATGGGCCATAGATCTTAACAGACAGCTCACCAAGGAAGATATACGATGGTGAATAAGCATGCGAAAAATGCTGAATATCAGATATCATCAGAGAAATGCAAATTAAAATGAGACTCCACTGCACATCTACCAGAACAGCCCACCCCAAAGCACTGACATCACCAAATGCTGGTGAGGATGTGGAGCAACAGGAACTCCACTCATTGTTGGTGGGAATGCAAAATGGTAGAGCCACTTGAAGAGTTTGGTGTTTTTTTACAAAACTAAACATGCTCTTACCATACCATCCAGCAGTCATGCTCCTTGGTATTTATCCAAAGGAGCTAAACACTATATGTCCACACAAAAACCTGCACACGGATGTTTATAGTAGTTTTATTCTTAATTGTCAAAACTTGGAAGCAATCAAAGTGTCCTTCAAAAGGTAAATGGACAAATTGTGGTACAGAAATATAGAGACAACAAAAATACTGGTGGTTTCCAAGGGACAGGTGGGGAGCACAGAGGATTTTTAGGGCAGTAAAAATGCTTCGTATATTATAATGATGGATAAATGTCATTATACCTTCCTCCCAACCCACAGAATGTTCAACACCAGGAATGAATTCTAAGTAGACTATGGACTTTGGGTGACTGTGATGTGTCAATGTAGGTTTATCCTCAGCAACACATGTACTGTTCTGGTGAGTGATGCTGAGAATGGGGAGGCAAGGGATATGTGGAAACTTGTA
>PJEN01029189.1:0-10847 GCA_004024605.1 Pteronura brasiliensis | reverse complement strand
TTTTATTTTCTTTTTTTATTCTTTTTTAAAATTTCTTTTCAGCATAACAGAATTCATTGTTTATGCACCACACCCAGTGCTCCATGCCATATGTGCCCTCCATAATACCCACCACCTGGATCCCCCAACATCCCACCCCCTGCCCCTTCAAAACCCTCAGATTGTTTTTCAGAGTCCATAGTCTCTCATGGTTCATCTCCCCTTCCAATTTCCTTCAACTCCCTTCTCCACTCCATCTCCCTATGTCCTCCATGTTATTTGTTATGCTCCACAAATAAGTGAAACCATATGATAATTGACTCTCTCTGCTTGACTTATTTATATTTTCTTAAACTGATTGTTTTAGATTTCTTCTTTATAGCCTCCCTTCTATATCCTTTACATACACTAGATGGCAGTGCAATGACAGGAGAAGAAAAAAGTAGACCAGGATGTGAAAAGGACTGTAATAAAGATCCCATCTTTCAGCATTTTCATTTTAACAACAACAACAAAAACAAACAAACAAACAAACAAACAAACAAACTGGAGTCCCGTTAAGGAGGTGACCTGTCCAAAGTCACAAGCTAGTTAGTGTCAGAGCCTAGTCAGTCATTCATCCATGCTCTTCAACCACCCCATTCTCTCCAGTCTCTTAGCCCCTTCCTCTCTCCCAGTCCGTCTTCAGGGTTTCATTTCCTTCCCCACCCTGCCCAATCCCCTTTGTTGCCAACACCCTCTAATCTCTCATCCCCTTAACTTCTGCTCCACCATCTCTTTTCAGCACCTACATTGGAATTACCTAAAACATCTCCTAAACCTGGAGAAAATCACCTAGAATACAAATGTTTGCTTTTTAAAAATGTGAAGTCTTCAATTTAACCTGGACCCTCATGCTAGATGGATTTCATGTCAGTTCCCACTTTACTTCACATTGGGAACCAACAAATACCTCCCAAAGCCCCAAAGTCCCTACTTTCTGCAGACAATGTCACCTCATATTTCACAGAGGAAAATAAAGCTACCATGAAAGAACTACTATATACACATTTATCTATGACTACAACTACCTCACCTCCTTTCCCCAATCCAAAATAAACAACTCTCTTTCTATTCACAGCTAATCTTCAGTCGTGCTATTAACTCGTTCCCCTTAAATCCTCCACCAGAAATTGGACCTTACTTTGTCAGTATTTCTCATTTACCCTCTCCTCTCAGTCTTTCATCTTTTCCTGTCTCCTACCATGTGGCCTATAAACACATTCAACTTTCTGTAGCCATTAACGTTTTTTCCTATAATATAATGTTAATAAGCCATAAAAAAGCAGAGTACTTAAAATATGCCACACACCTTTTAAAGTAATTTACATAACCTAAACTCATTTAAATCTCATAACTAGTTTATGATGTAATTCACTATTATTACTGTTAGTTCCCAGATGGGAAAATGAAGGTACAGAGAGGTCAGAAAACTAGTTCAAGATTGCACTGCCAGTAAATGGAAAGATGGGTTTCCAATATAGTCTGTCAGGGTCCAGAATTATTTTTCTGCATGGTGTTAAAAAGTGTTTCAGTTTCATTCTTTTGCTGTTGCTTACCAGATACCCCAACATCAATTGCTGAAGAGACTGTTTCTCATTTGGTATTCTTTCCTGATTTGTCAAAGATTAATTGACCAAATAGCTGTGGGTTCATTTATGGGTTTTCTATTATGTTCTATTGATCGATGTGTTTATACTTGTGCTAGTCTGTTTTGATCCCTACAGAGTTGGAGTGCAAATCTGGGATTGTGATAAATCAAACATTGGTTTTCTTTTTTGAATTGCTTTAGCAGTTCAGGGTCTTTTGTGGTTCCATACAAAGTTTAGAATTGTTTGTTCCAGGTCAGTGAAAAATGCTCTTGGTATTTCGTAAGGATTGCATTAAATGTGGAGATTGCGTTGGATAATACAGACATTTTAAGAATATTTGTTCTTACAAGACATAACCATGATATTCTTCTATTTCTTTGTATCATCATTAATTTCTTTCATCAGTGCTTTATAGTTTTCAGAGTAGAGATCTTTAACCTCTTTGGTTAGGTTTATTCCTAGGTATCTTATGTTTTTTGGTGCAAGAGTAAATGGGATTGATTCTTTGATTGTTCTTCCTGCTGCTTCATAATTGGTGTATAGAAATGCAAGATATTTCTTCAAGTTGATTTTATTTCCTGAGACATTACTGAATTCATTATAAGTTCTAGCAATTTTTGGTAGAGACTTTTGGGTTTTCTATATAGAGTATCTTATCTGCAAATAATGAAAATTTTACTTCTTTCTTTCCATTTTGGATGCCTTTTATTTCTTCATGTTTTCTGATTCCTGTGGCTAGGATTTCTAGTACTATGTTAACTAATAGTGGTGAGAGTAGACATCCCTGTCTTATTCCTGACCATAAAGGAAAATCTTTCAGGTTTTCCCCAATGAGGATGATATTAGCTGTGGATTTATCATATATAGCCTTTATTTTGTTGAGTGAGGTTCCTTCTAATCCTACTTTGTTGAGGATTTTTTTCACAAATGGATGTTGTACTATGTCAGACACTTTTTCTGCATTTATTGAGAGGATCATGTAGTTCTTATCCTTTCTTTTATTAATGTGGTATATTACACTAATTGGTGAATACTGGTGAATTCACTAATTGGTGAATTCACTAATTGGTGAATACTGAACCACCTTTGCAATCCAAGAATAAATCCCACTTGGTTGTCATGAATGATTCTTTAAATGTATTGTCTGACTTTGTTTGTTAGTATTTCATTGAGAATTTTTGCATCTGTGTACAATCAGGGATATTGATCTATACTTCTCTTTTTCCCTGGAGTCTTTATCTGGTTTTGGTATTAGGATAATGCTGGCCTGATAGATTAAATTTGAAAGATTTTCTATATTTTCTAATTTTTGGAATAATTTGAGAAGAATAGGTATTAACTCTTCTGTAAACGTTGGGTAAATCTGCCTGTGAAGTCATCTGACCCTAGAATTTTGCTTGTTGGGAGATTTTTGATTGCTGATTCAATTTCTTCACTCATTATCAGTACGCTAAAGTTTTCTATTTCTTCCTGTTTTAGTTTTGGTGGTTTATATATTTCTAGGAATTTATGGATTTCTTTCAATTTGTCCAGTTTGTTTCCATTTAGTTTTTCATAATATTGTCTTATAACTGTATTTCTGTAGTATTGGTTATTACTTCTCTCTCATTTGAAAATTTATTTATTTGGGTCCATCCTTTTTTCTTTTTGATGGATCTGCCTAGAGATTTATCAATTTTATTTATTTTTTTTTTCAAAGAAGCAGCTCCTGATTTCATTGATCTGTTTTACTGGGTTTTTGTTTGTTTGTTTCTATATCATTAATTTCTGCTCTAATATTTATTATTTCCTACCTTCTGCTAGCTTTAGGCTTCATTTGTTGTTCCTTTTCTAGCTCCTTTAGGTGTAAGGTTAAGTTGTATATTTGAGATTTTTCTTGGTTCTTGAGGTAGGCCTGTATTGCTGTATACTTCCCTCTTGGAACTGCTTTTGCTGCAGTCCAAAGGAGTTTTACTGCTGTGTTTTCATTTTCATTTGCTTCCATGTATTTTTAAATTTCTTCTTTGGTTTCCTGATTACCCCCTTCATTGTTTAGTAACATGTTGTTTAACCTCTATGTATTTGTGTTCTTTCCAAAATTTTGTTCTTGTGGTTGAAGTTTCATAGCATTGTGGTCAGAAGGGATGCATAGTACGATCTCAATCTTTCTGTACTTGCTGAGGCCTGTTTTGCAATGTAGTATTTGATCTCTTCTGGAGAATGTCCCATATGCACTTGAAAAGAATGTGTATTCCTCTGCTTCAGGATGGATTGTTCTGAATATAGCTGTTAAGTCCTTCTTGTCTAGTGTGTCATTCCAACCCATTGCTTCCTTGTTGATTTTCTGCTTAGATGATCTCCCAACTGGTATAAGTGAAGTGTTAAAATCCCCTACCGTGTTTGTATTATTATCAATGATTTCCTTCATGTTTGTTATTAATTGTTTTATATATTTGGGTGCTCCAATGTTGGGAACATAAATATTTACAGTTGTTAGATATTCTTGTTGGATAGTTCCCTTCATTATAATATAGTGCCCTTCTTCATCTCTTGTTACACTCTTTGGTTTAAAGTCTAATTCATAAAAAATAAAATAAAATAAAAAATAAATAAAGTCTAATTCATCTGGTATAATTATTACTACTCTGGCTTTTTTTTTTTTTTTTTGACATCCATTTGGGTGGTAAATCTTTCTTGAACACCTTACTTTCAATCTGCAGGTGTCTTTTGCTCAAATGAGTCTCTTATAGACAGCATATAGATGGCTCTTGTTTTTCTATCCATTCTGACACCCTGTGTCTTTTGACTGAGGGCGTTTAGTGCATTTACTTTCAGAGTAATTACTGATACATGTATGTGGTGCCATTTTGTCACTTTTTCTTTCATTGTTTCTGGAGACTCTCTCTGTTCTTTTCATGATTTTGTCACTTTTGGTCTTTGCTTGCCACCTAAGAGTCCCTTTTAATATTTCTTGCAGGGCTGGTTTAATGGTCACAAACTCCTTTGGTTTTTGTTTTTTTGTGAAACTCTTCATCTTTCCTTCTATTTGAATGATAGCCTTGCTGGATAGAGTATTTTTGGTTGGCTATTTTTTCCCATTCATGTTGACCATATCATGCCACTGCCTTCTGGCTTGTCAAGTTTCTGTTCAAAAATCTCTAGCTAGCTTTATGGGTGTTCCCTTGTAAGTCAAGGACTTCTCTTGTCCTGCTCCTTTTCAATTTTTTTTTCCTTATCACTATATTCAGCAATTTAACTACACCATATCTTGATGTTAGCCTGCTTTTAGATTGTGATGGGAGTGCTCTGTGACTCCTGGATCTGGATGTCTGTTTTCTTCCCCAGATTAGGGAAGTTTTCAGCTATGATTTCTTCATATAAATTATCTGCCCCCTTTTTTTCTCTTCTTCTTATGGAATTTCTATAAGAGGACTGTTATTTCATTTGATGGAGTCACTGAGTTCCCTATCTCTAGCCTCCTGTTGCATAAATCTTGTTTCTCTCTTTTATTCAGCTTCATTGATTTCCATTACTTTGTCTTCTAGGTCCTTTTTTCATGCCTCTGGTCCTTCCAGCCCACTGTTCATTGTAGTGAGCATGTTTCTCATCTTGTTTTTTGTACTCTTCCTCTCTAATACTTTTATAACTCATTTATCTCTGTGGTAATGGTCTCACTGATGTCTTCTATTCTTTCTAAAGCCCAGTGAGAATTCTTATGATTGTTTCTCTTAATTCTCCATCAGGCATGTTATTTATATTTGTTTTGTTTATATTCGTTTTGCCCATAGCCTTATCTTATCCTTTCATTTGGGACAAATTCTTCTGTCTTTTTATTTTGTCTAAGTCTCTGCCTCCTTCCATGTGTTAGAAAAGCCAGTATTTCTCTTGCTCCTGACAGTAATGGCTTATAGATTAGAGGTCATATAGTGCCAAGGCCCTGGTACTTCAGGAAATCTCTCTGCTGTGTGCTGTTCATGCTCTGCTGTTCTGTTTTGGCTACTCTGTGCTTGAAGACAATCATCTGCAGCAGTTCTCTTTGCCTACTATGGGCAATATTTGGCCCCTGGAATGAATGTGATGAGTTTTTATTAAGACAGCTCTGGTCTCCTTGTGAAATGAGACCTGTCACCATGTTCACTAGAACTAAAGCCCTGTAAAAATCTCCTTTAAGGAGACTTGGTGTGGGCACAGATTTGTGCTTGTCTTCTGAGACAGTGGCCAGCCACACTGTGACTAAAGCAAGTGTGACTAGAAAAGAAGTTCCAGGGGCACCTGGGTGGCTCAGTGGGTTAAAGCCTCTGCCTTCAGCTCAGGTCGTGATCCAAGAGTCCTGGTATGGAGCCCCACTTTGGGCTCTATGCTCAGCAGGGAGCCTGCTTCCCCTTCTCTCTCTCTGCCTGCCTCTCTACCTGCTTGTGATCTCTGTCTGTCAAATAAATAAAATCTTTAAAAAAAGAAAAGAAAAGAAGTTCCAACAGAGTATTGGGGGGGGTGAGGTTTGGTGTATGCAAGGTAGTCAGGCAGTGTGGGCACCACAGGTTGCTCTGTCTTTATACTGAGGGATGGTGTAGGGAAATTGACAAGGTCAGCTGCTTTGTTCCTGTAGAGGTGTCTCCATGAAAACTGCCTCTCAGGTACATGCTCTGAGAAGAATGTATAATCTCCCCACTCTGTGCCCCAGGTGCTCTTCAGATTGTGGTTTCCATACTGTCTGCCTCCAGGTTGTTTACCTGCCTTCTCTGTGGGAACAGGACTGTACCCTCAGGGCTCTATCCCAGTCAACCCTGGTGACCTTTAATATTCCAGGCTTTAATCCTTGCTGTTTGTCTACTCTCATTTTGAGTAATTAATTTTTCTGTCTTTTGTTCAGCCTGATTACATTCTATTATTCTATCTTCTAGATCATTAATCTCTTTCCCTGCTTTTACAACCTGCTTGCTTTTCCTTCCTTCAAGTGTATTTCTCATTTCATTTTTTGAAGCTTTATTTATGCTATTATTCCTTATCTCTGTATTAAGGGTCTCACTGATGTCTTCCCCTCTTTTCTCAAGTCCAGTGGGTATTTTTTGGTCACTGCTTTAATATTCCATCAGTTATATTTCTTATATTTGTTTCACTTTGATCTCTGGCTGTGGCCTTGTCTTGTTCTTTCATTTGGACTAAATTTCTCTGTCTTCTTATTTTGTCTAAGTCTTTGTACCTGTTTCTGTCTGTTAGGAATGTCAGGTACATCTTCTGTTCTTAGGGATAATGATCTTATGAAGATTTTCTATAGTGCCCTATGATGTAATGTACCATGATTTCCAGGGACTGGCACTTTTGGGACTGTCTCTAATGTATGCTCCTTGTGCCCTGCTATTTTGTCTTGGCCATTTTATCCTTCAGGATAGTTGTCTGTAGAGGCTATCTTTGCCTGTTGTTGGCAGTATTGGTCCCTGGCCTAGCTGTGGTGCATTTTGACTAGGTGTACTTTAGTCTGCTTGTGAAATGAGACCTGTCACCACCACTGTTGGATATGAGCATTCACAAAACTCCCTAGTCAGGAGACACATTGTGAGCAGGGGTTTGGGCAGGTTTTCCAGCTGAGGTGCTCACATGCTGGGACTAATGCAAGTAAAACAGGGAAGGGCAGTTCCATCACAGTCCAGGTGGAGAAGGCTTTGTCTAAGCAAGTTAGGTAGCAAGTGTTAGAGTTGTGCTGGTTTCTGCAGGTGGCCCTCTGCTTATGCTGAAGGGCAGGGAAAGGAAATGGAACTTGCTTGTTCCTTTGTTCCTGGAGGGGTCTCTCCATGAACTCTGCCCCTGTGGGATACACTGTGAGTTGAGCAAATAACTACCCAGGCACTTCAGATTGCTCTTTCCATGCTGTGTGGCTTTTTAATTTTTTTTTATGTTCAGTTAGCTAACATATACTACATCAGTAGTTTTTAATGTAGTGTTCAAAGATTAATCAGTTGCATATAATACCCAGTGCTCATCACAACACATGCCTTCCTTAATATCCATCACCTGGTTACCCATCCCCCACCCCTCCCTTCTGTAATGCTTAATTTATTTCCCGGAGTCTAGAGTCTCTACAACACCCCTGTATGTTTATGGAATGTCCACCCTGCTTTCTTTCCAAAAACAGTCCCAATACTCTCCATGATCCCACAGAGCCAAGCCCACTGACATTCATACCTCCAGGTTTTCAACCCAGCTGTTTCCCATAAGTCACAAATTTGTCCCCTCTGCTTTCCAAGCCAATGGCTAAGCCATGTGCTCCTCTGAGTGTTAGTCTGTCTCTCACCCTTTTTCATGACCACAGCTCCTTCCCTACTACAACAGCTCCCAAATAGTCTTCATATTTTCTACCTTCTTCAAAGTATCATTTTCTTTACCTTTTCTACCCTTAGTTATGGAGTTTGTTCTGCCTTACTTCAGGTCAGTTTCTGGAGTATTTAGGATGATTTGATAGCTATCCAACAGTATTTGTGTAACAAGGGAAGCCTAGGGTCCTCTTATTCCACCACATTCCATCCTCTAGATTTTTGGTTTTTTTGTTTCCCCTCTGTCCATTTATTAAATGTCAACACTCTTTACTGCCCTATTCTCTGTGTTCCTTGGTGTTCTGGAAAACAGTATGGAGGTTCCTCAAAAAGTTGAAAATAGGGGTGCCTGGGTGGCTCAGTCGGTTAAGTGGCTGCACAGGTCATGATCCCAGGGTCCTGGGATCAAGCCCCACATGGGGCTTCCTGCTCTACAGGAAACCTGCCATTCCCCCTGCTTGTGCCTGCTCTCTGTCTCTCTCCTTTGTTCTCCTGTGTCAAATAAATAAATAAAATCTTTTTAAAAAGTTGAAAATAGAGCTACCCTACGACCCAGCAATCACAGTACTGGGAATTTACCCTAAAGATATAAATGTAGTGATCTGAAGGGGCAGGTACACCTGAATATTTATGGCAGCAATGTTATCAATAGCTAAATTATGGAAAGAACATAGAGGCCCATCAACAGATGAATGGATAAAGACGATGTGGTATGTGTATACAGTGGAATACAATGCAGCCATCAAAAAATGAAATCTTGCCATTTGCAATTATGTGAATGGAACTAGAGGATATTATGCTAAGTGAAATAAGTCAATCATAGAAAGACAGTTATATGATCTCTCTGGTATGAGGAATTTGAAAGACAGGGCGGAGGTTTGTGGGGAGAAGGGAGGGAAAAATGGAACAAGATTGGACCAGGGAGAGAGACAAACCATAAGAGACCCTTAATATCAGGAAACAAACTGAGGGCTGCTGGAGGTAAGGGAAGGGATGGGGTGGCTGGTTGATGGACATTGAGGAGAGTATGTGCTATTGTGAGTCTGTGAATTATGTAAGACTGATAATTCACAGACCTGTACCCTTGAAACGAATAATACATTATATGTTAATTTAAAAAATCAATGGAACAAATATATATATATATATATCTATTCTAGATGCTCAATTCCAATCCATTAATCTACATGGATATCTTCACGTTAATACAACACAGTCTTGGTTACTGAAGCTTTATAGTAAGATTTGAAGTCAAGAAATATCAGTCTTCCAACTTTGTCCTTCTTTTTTGAGTTTGCTTTGGCTATATTGGCACCTTGCATTTTTGTTTTTCCACAGAAGGCAGAAAAATATTTTATTCCAGTATATGGCAGAAATAAGAAAGTCATCCTGAAAATATACTTTGGTGTAATTCTGTTGGGACAGATATTGCCTCAGAACATGCTCTCCTACTGACTGCTCCCACTGGATTCTGTCCTCTGACAATTAAATACTTCACTGAGTCCCTTGCTGTGACTAGGCAGGAGTCATCTTCCAATTCACAGGTTCCCAGGAGAGAGCAATGTATTTCCCAGAAGAATAGCACTTTCTAGCCCAGAAAAGTGCATGAACGTTGTACAGAGTCAGCACAGTTTAGGTTTAAGTAGGCTCATAATTCGTTGAAATGTAAAGAAGTGACAGGGGAAAATACTGAATTAGAGAGTAAGATATTCAAATGTGGTGAGAATATATAAGGCAGCTGATGGCGGAAAGAGGCGAGTCAAAGAAGGTGGTCTGGGTTTGGAGTTGACTATGCATCTACAGGAATTCTCTTCGTGACCTCAATGATGGAGTACTGGATATCGGGTCTTCCTCCTTAAGGCCAATGATACCTGAGGTATCAGATGGTTTCATTTTGTCAACTGTGGTCTAAAGAGAGGGTTGAGTTGGGCTGGAACTGCAATCGGCAAAAGAGATAGCAGCAAACTGAACAGGTTACCAGCATGGTGATAATAACTCCCCGGTTGGGACCCTTAGGGATAAACCAGGGCACGCAGAAGCTGAGGAAGCCCCAGAACACACTTATCAAGATGAGAGGCACCGTGAGGCTGTAATACGCTATGGTTGCTGCTGGAGCTATCAGCCCCTGCCCAGCTACCTCACTTTGGTCCCACCCGGAAGTGTCCAGCACCTAGCATTTTCTTAAATAATTTTTTTCTATTTATTTTTATTTATTTTTTTATTTTAAGTTTTTATTAATTCTTTTATTTTTAATTTTTAATTATTTTTTAAAATAATCTTTAGCCCTCTTGCATTTTTATATGAATTTTAGAATTGGCTTGTCAATTTCACATAAAAGTCATGAGGAATTTTTATAAAGTTAGCAGAGAATTTATAGATCATTTTGGAGAGTATTGCCATCCTAGAATTATTAACTCTTTTGATCCATGAAAATGAAATTTATCTTCCTTAATTTCCTTCAGTGATGTTTTACGGTTTCCATGTACACATCCTACACTTTTTGCTCTATTTATTTTTAAGTATTTTATTCTTTTTGACACTATTGCAAGTGAAATTGTACTTTAACTTCACATTTAAGCTGTTCATTTTTAGTGTATAAAAATAAAACTGATATGTATATTGCTATCATATCCTACAGCATTCTAACTTTTTTAATTGTCTCAGTGTTGGGTGTATGTGAGGGTTGAAGATTGAACTTTTCAATATATAATATTAAGTCATTTAAAAATACAGTTTTGTTTCTTTTTTTATATTTGTGTGTTTATTTTATTTTTATTTTTTTATCATTTTTTAAATTTATTTTCAGCATAACAGTATTCATTGTTTTTGTACCACACCCAGTGCTCCATGCAATCCATGCCCTCTCTAATACCCACCACCTGGTTCCCCCGACCTCCCACCCCCCCACTTCTTCAAACCCTTCAGATTGTTTTTCAGAGTCCATAGTCTC
>PJEN01029188.1:0-10848 GCA_004024605.1 Pteronura brasiliensis | reverse complement strand
GTGGGTCAGGGCTTTGGACCGAGTCTTCAGACACGAACTCATGTAAGGGTTAGGGGAGAGATGATTGCAGGCCCGATCTGCAGACTATGAGGGCAGCTCTTTGGAATGGGACATTCCGGTGGATGGAACTCAATAGCACAGGCTTTTCTGTCTGGATTGCGTGTCTAGTATGGCCCCGGCATGGAGGGGCAACCTCACGAGTCCATGGGAGATTCTAGGTATCTGAGGATTCTTCTCGGCTCCCAAGAGTGTGGGGTCTTTCTGGGGGAAGGGAAGAATGCTGTTTTCCATCTCAGTGGTCGCTCTTGAACAGGGATTCCAGAGATGGGTTCTGGGTCCAGGTGCCTGAATAAACCAACCAAGGTTTAGGATTTGGGACTATGGGCATGAACAGGTCCGCCTTGTGGGTTCCTGCTCCATCTCCCGAGGGGGCTTGTTTGAAAAGTGTCTCAGGCTGAGTGTCGCAATGCCTGTTTGTGCCCAGCTGCCCCTCCTGAGTGGGTGTGGTCTCATGGGCCTTGTACCGGGCTCCTGCTCTGTGGATTGGACCACATTCTCAACATCAAGTTTTCCTGTCATGGGGAAGGAGGAGTGCTCTTTTGTGGTTCAGGTTCCTCCATGGGTAGGAATTTGAGCCAAATTTTGGGGACAGATCCCTGAATACTCAGGTTGGCTCGACATGACAAGCTCGGTTCAAGGCATGGCCCACCTACAGGATACGGGGCCTGAAACTTTGGTGGCTGACAGGAGGTCGGGGTGCGGGCTGTGTCAGACAGAGCATTAGATCACAGGCTGGCCTATAATATTGGGGTGCCGCTGTTGGCCGTGCAGCTGGATCCTCAGGTGAGTTTTCTGGACAGACCCATGGGGCACTTCTTTCTGGTGGCCAGGCAGAAGGTTGCCTTGTGCCTCCAGAAGTCCCCATATGGACTTCTTGCAGGCGTCGAGTGTGAGGATGGAAGTCTGAAAACACAAGCTTCAGTTAAGTTCAGTGCCAAGCATATGGCAGTTCCAGTGTGCCGCAGCTCTTTTGAGATCTCGTCACCTGAGGAATGGCGAGTGTCAGACATTGGCTCACGCTGGAGTTTGTATCCATGATGACCAACGAATGGTGGTGTGTCCTCAAGAATCCTCAGAAGCATTAGCAAGCTGGAATTTGTGGGCTTCTTCAAACAGCAAGATGTCCTCCTGCGGGACCGGGGAAGTCCGTTTAGAGGGCTCCAGGGTCCCCCACTTGGAAAGATTTGATAGCAGAGCTCTCAGAATGGATGCCTGGAATGCCCATCTCCCGTTACCATTGCAGGCCCAGAAGAGGGCAGGCTTGATCCGTTGCCTCTCTTTGAAAGTTCCAAGTGATCTGACTTGAAAGAGGTTCTCAGTATGATGGGTCACAATTCTGCTTGGTGTCTAGGGAGACCTTAGAATGTGGTGTTGGCTCTGGGGCCATGCAGAATTCTCCTTCCCTGAGGATTGGACCCAGTTTCTGAGAGCCAGGTTTCCTTCTCAGGACAGGAGGGGTATTGTTGTATGGCTCAGGGAACAAATGTTGGCTCTTATGTTGGTTTTCCTGAACAGTCCTCTGGGGATAGAGGCCTGAAAACCAAGTTAGGGCCCTGATGAGGCGCTAGGGGCCTTTCTTTTTCAATCTTCCAGCTCAGTGCCAATGACCTGAGTGTTTTCCTGGTGCTGAGGATGTGTCAGACGGAGCACTTTTTCCAGAGCTGCCAATGAAATTGGGGTGGGTTCAGGGGACTTGCAGGTTTCTCCTTCTCTGGAGCATTTGGCTACTGAGACGGGCTACATATCTTCAAGAAAGCAGTCCCGGTGATGCATTGTGTTTCTGGAGGCCCTATCCTGGAGGACATGTGGGTCAGGGCTTTGGACTGAGTCTTCAGACACCAACTCGGGTAAAGTTTAAGGGAGAGGTGATTGCAGGCCCGATCTGAAGACCTTGAGGACAGCTCCTCGGGGTTGGACATTCGGGTGGATGGAAGGCAGTAGCACAGGCTTTTCTGTCTGGATCACCTGTCTAGTATGGCCACAGAATAGAGGGGTAACCTCATGGTAACCTCATTCTAGCATTCTGGGATTCTACCTGGCTTCCAAGAGTGTGGGGTCTTTCTGGGGGAAGGGAAGATTGCTGTTTCCATCTCTGGGGTACCCCCCAAAAAGGGATTCCAGAGGCAGTTTCTGGTTCCGGGCGCCTGGATAACCCTACCAAGGTTTAGGATTTGGGCCTATGGGCATGACAGGAACTCTTGTGTGCTCCTGGTCCAGCTCCCGAGCGGGCTTGTTAGAAAGTGCTCTCAGGCTGAGGGTCAAAATGCCTGTTTGTGCCCAGCGGCCCCTCCTGAGTGGGCGTGGTCTCATGGGCCATGCACCTGGCTCCCACTCTGAGGATTAGACCACATTCTCAACATCCAGTTTTCCTGGGGCGCCTGGGTGGCTCAGTGGGTTAAGCCTCTGCCTTTGGCTCAGGTCATGATCCCAGGGTCCTGGGATCGAGCCCCGCATCAGGCTCTCTGCTCTGCAGGGAGCCTGCCTGCACCTCTCCCTCTCTATCTCTCTCTGCCTGCCT
The DNA here is from genome assembly GCA_004024605.1 of Pteronura brasiliensis. NCBI lineage: Eukaryota > Metazoa > Chordata > Mammalia > Carnivora > Mustelidae > Pteronura > Pteronura brasiliensis. The sequence goes on along the minus strand of PJEN01029188.1, from coordinate 8,270 downwards.
CTCTGCCTAATTGTGATCTCTGTCTGTCAAATAAATAAAACCTTTAAAAAAAAACATACAGTTTACTTTCTATGGGGAAGGAGGAGTACTGATTTGTGGTTCATGTTCCCCCATGGGCAGGAATTTGGGCTAAGTTCTGGGGACAGATACCTGAATACCAAGGTTGGTTCGACATGACAACCTCGGGCCAAGGCAGGTCCCACCTTCAGGATATGGGGCTCGCAACCTGGGTGGCTGACAGGAGGTCAGGATCTGGCTGTGTCAGACAGAGCATTAGTTCACAGGCTGGCCTATGATATTGGGGTGCCACTGTTGGCTGTACAGCTGGATCCTTAGGCGAGTTTTCTGGACAGACCCATAGGCCACTTCTTTCTGGTGTCCAGGCAGAAGGCTTCCTTGTGTCTCCAGAATTCCCCATATGGAGGGATTGCTATCGTCAAGTGTGAGGATGGAAGTATGAAAACACAAGCTATGGTTAAGTTCTGTGCGAAGCATATGGCAGTTCCAGTGTGCAGCATCTCTTTCGAGATCTCTGGCACCTGAGTAAGGGCGAGTATCAGACGTCTGCTCATGCTAGAATTTGTATCCATGATGACCAACGAATGGTGTGGTGTCCTCCAGAAGGCTCGGAGGCTTTCTCAATCTGGAGCTTGTGAGCTGCTTCAAACAGCAAGATGTCTTCCTTCAGGACCGGGGAAGTCCGGTTAGAGGGCTCAAGGGACGCCCATTTGGAAAGATTCGATAGCAGAGCTCTCCGAATGGATGCCTGGAAAGCCCACGTGCGTTACCATTGCAGACGAGGAAGAAGGCAGGCTTGATCCGCTGCCTCTAGTTCAAAGTTCCAAGTGATCTGACTTGACGGATGTTCTCAGTCTGATGGGTTGCAATGCTCCTTGATGTCCAGGGAGACCTTAGAATGTGGCGATGGCTCTGGGACCATGCAGGATTCTCTTTCCCTGAGGATTGGACCCAGTTTCCAAGAGCCAGGTTTCCTTCTTGGGACAGGAGGTGTACTGTTGTACGGCTCAGGGAACAGATGTTCGTCCATATGTTGGTTTTCCAGAACAGGCCTCTGGCACAGAGGCCTGAAAACCAAGTTAGTGTTCTGATGAGGTACTAGGGGCATGTCAGTTTCAGTCTTCAGGCTCATGTCCAATGACCTGCGTGTCTTCCTTGAGGTAGGTGTTGAGGGTATGTCAGATGGCACACTTTTGCCAGAGCAGCCTATGAAATTGGGGTGGGCTCAGGGGCCTTGCAGGTTTCTCCTGCTCTGGAGTATTTGGGCAACTGAGACGGGCAGCATTTCCTCGAAAGAGCAGGCACTGTGATGTAGTGTGGTTTCGGAGACACCATCCTGGAGGGCATGTGGGTCAGGGCTTTGGACCGAGTCTTCAGACACCAACTTATGTAAGGGTTAGGGGAGAGGTGATTGCAGGACTGATCTGCAGACCCTGAGGTCAGCTCCTCGGGATGGGACATTCAAGTGGATGGAAGTCAGTAGCACAGGCTTTTCTGTCTGGATTGCGTGTCTAGAATGGCCACGGAATGGAGGGGTAGCCTCATGGGTCCATTGGAGATTCTAGCTATTGGGATTCTGCCCGGCTACAAAGAGTTTGGGGTCTTCCTGTGGGAGGGGAAGACTGCTGTTTTCCATCTCAGGGGTACCTCAAGAACAGGGATCCCAGACACTGGTTCTGAGTCCGGGTGCCTTAATAAGAACACCAAGGGTTAGGGTTTGGGCCTTTGGGCATGAGAGGCCCGCCCTGTGGTCTCCTGGTCTAGCTCCCGAGGGGTCTTCTTTGAAAGATGTCTCAGGCTGAAGGTCACAATGCCTGTTTGTGCCCAGCTGCCCCTCCTGAGTGGGCGCGTTCTCATGGGTCATGCACCTGGCTCCCACTCTGAGGATTGGACCACATTCTCAACATCCACTTTTCCTGCCATGGAGGAGGAGGATTACTGTTTTGTGGTTCAAGACCCCCATGGGCAGCAATATGAGCTATGTTCGGGGGACAGATACCTGCACACCTTGGATGGTTTGAGATTAGAACCTCAGTCCAAGGCAGGTGCCACCTGCAGGATATGGGGCGGGCAACCTGGGTGGCTGACAGGAGGTCGGGACTCGGACTGTGTCCAACACAGATTAGTTCACGGTCCGGGCTGTGACATTGGAGTGCCGTTGTGGCCGTGCACCGATATGTTCAGTGAGGTTTCTGGACAGAACCATAGGGCACTTCTTCTTTCTGGTGGCCAGGCAGAAGGCTGTGTTGTGTCTCCAGAATTCCCCATATGGAGGGCTTGCAGGTATCGAGTGTGATGACGGAAGTCTGAAAACAGAAGGTACGGTTAAGTTCAGTGCAAAGTGTATGGCATTAACAGTGTGCAGCAGCTCTTTCGAGATCTCTGGCACCTGAGAAAGGGCGAGTGTCAGACGTCTGCTCATGCTGGATTTTGTATCCATAATGACCAAGGAAAGGTGGGGTGTCCTCAAAAAACCTCAGAGTTTTCCAAAGCTGGGGCTTGTGAGCTGTTTCAAATAGCAAGATGTCCTCCTGTGGGACGGGGTAAGAACAGTTAGAGGGCTCCAGGTTCGCCCATTTCAAAAGATTCGATAGCAGAGATATCAGAATGGATGCCTGGAAAGCCCACCTTGCCTTACCATTACAGCCGAGGAACAGGGCAGGCTTGATCTGCTGCTTCTCGTTCAAAGTTCCAAGTGATCTGACTTGACGGATTTTCTCAATCTGACGGGTCACCATGCTGCTTGGTGTCCAGGGAGACCTTAGAATATGGCGGTTGGTCTGTGGCCATGCAGGATTCTCCTTCCCTGAGGATTGGACTAAAGACCCGAGATGCAGATTTCCTTCTTGGGACAGGAAGGGTAATGTTGTATGGCTCAGGGAACAGATGTTGGACCATATGTTGGTTTTCCAGAACAGGCCTCTGGGACAGAGGACTGAAACTTAAATTAGGGTTCCGATGAGGTGCTAGGAGCATGTCAGGTTCAATCTTCAGGTTCAGGACCAATGACTTGCATGTCTTCCTTGAGGTAGGTGCTGAGGGTGTGTCAGATGGTGCACTTTTTCCAGAACGGCCTATGAAATTGGGGTGGGCTCAGGGGCCTTGCAGATTTCACTTAATCTGGACATTTGGGCAACTGAGACGGGCAGCATTTCCTTGAGTGAGCAGGCCCGATGATGCAGTGGGGTTCTGGAGTTCCCATCCTGGAGGGCATGTGGGTCAGGGCTTTGGACTGAGTCTTAAGACACCAATTCGGGTAAGGGTTAGGAGAGAGGTGATTGCAGGCCCGAACTGCAGACCCTGAGGGCAGCTCCTCGGGATGGGACATTCGGGTGGATGGAAGGCAGTCACACAGGCTTTTCTGTCTGGATTGCGTGTCTAATATGGCCACGGAATGGAGGGGTAGCCTCTTGGGTCCATGGGAGATTCTAGCTATCTGGGGATTCTGCCAGCTCCCAAGAATGTGAGGTGTTTCTGGGGGAAGGGAAGAGTATTGTTTTCCATCTCAGGGTTCCCGCCTGAACAGGGATTCCAGAGATGGGTTCTGGGTCCCGGTGCCTGGATATGACCTCCAAGGGTTAGGAATTGGGCCTATGGATATGACAGGCCCGCCCTGCGTGCCCCTGGTCCATCTCCCTAGGGGGCTTGTTGGAAAGGGTTCTCAATCTGAGGGTCACAATGCCTGTTTGTGCCCAGCTGCCCATCCTGAGTGGGCGTGGTCTCATGGGCCATGCACCTGGCTCACTCTCTGAGGATTGGACCACATTCTCAACATCCAGTTTTCCTTCCATGGGCAGGGAGGAGTACTGTTTTGTGGTTCAGTTTCCCCCTTTGGCAGAAATTTGAGCTAAGTTCTGGGGACAGATACCTGAACACCCAGGTTGGTTCGAGATGACAACTTTGGTCCAATGCAGTTCCCACCTGCAGGATATGGGGCCCACAACTTAGCTGGCTGACAGGGCTCGGGCTGTGTCAGACAGAACATTAGTTCATGGGCTGGCCTGTGATATTAGGGTGCCGTTGTTGGCCCTGCAGGTGGATCCTCAGGTGAGGTTTATGGACAGACCCATAGGGCATTTCTTCTTTCTGGTGGCCAGGCAGAAGGAAGGCTGTGTTGTGTCTGCAGAATTCCCCATATGGAGGGATTGCAGGTATCGAGCATGAGGACGAAAGTCTGAAAACACAAGCTACGGTTAAGTTCAGTGCTAAGCATATGGCAGTTCCACTGTGCAGTAGCTCTTTCGAGATCTCCGTCACCTGAGTAAGGGCGAGTCTCATATATCTGCTCAGGCTGGAGTTTGTATCCATGATGACCACCGAATGGTGGGGTGTCCTCAAGAAGCCTCGGAAGGTTTCCCAAGCTGGAGCTTGTGAGCTGCTTCAAACAGCAAGATGTCCTCTTGTGGGACCGGGATAGACCTGTTAGAGGGATCCAGGATCCTCCATTTGGAAAGATTCGATAGCAGAGCCCTTGAATGGATGCCTGGGAAGTCCATCTCATGTGACCATTGCAGGGAAGGGACCGGGCAGGCTTAATCCGCTGCCCCTCCTTGAAAGTTCCAAGTGATCTGACTTTACGTAGGTTCTCAGTCTGACGGGTCACCATGCTGTTTGGTGTCCAGAGAGACCTTAGAATGTGGCGGTGGCTCTGGGGCCATGCAGGATTCTCCTTCCCTGAGGTTTGGACCCAGTTTCCCAGAGCCAGGTTTCCCTCTTGGGACAGGATGGGTACTGTTGTGTGGCTCAGGGAACAGATGTTGGGCCATATGTTGGTTTTCCAGAACAGGCCTCTTGTGACAGAGTCCTGAAAACCTAATTTAAGGATACTATGAGGTGCTATGGGCATGTCAGGTTCAATCTTCAGGCTCAGGGCCAATGACATGCATGTCTTCCTTGAGGTAGGTGCTGATGGTGTGTCAGATGGTGCACTTTTTCCAGAGCGGCCTATGAAATTGGGGTGGGCCCAGGGTTCTTGTAGTTTTCCCATAATCTGGAGAATTTGGGCAACTGAGACGGACAGCATTTCCTCGAGAGATCAGGCCTGGTGATTCAGTGGGTTTCTGGAGGTCCCATCCAAGAGGACATGTGGGTCAGGGTTTTGGAACGAGTCTTCAGACACCAATTCGGGTAAGGGTTAGGAGAGAGGTGATTGCAGGCCCTGTCTGCAAACCTTGAGGGCAGCTCTTTGGGATGGGACATTCAGGTGGATGGAATGCAGTAGCACAGGCTTTTCTGTGTGCATTGTGTGTCTAGTATGGCCAAGGAATAGAGGGATAGCCTCATGAGTCCGTGGGAGATTCTAAATTTGGGGATTTTCCCTTGCTCCCAAGAGTGTGGGTTGTTTCTGGGGGATGGGAAGAGTGCTGTTTTCCATCTCAGGGGTCCCTCCCTAACAGGGATTCCAGAGACGTGTCCTGGGTCAGGGCGCCTGTATCACCCCACAAGGGTAGGATTTGGGCCTCTGGGCATGACCGGCCCGCCCTGTGGGCTCCTGGTCCAGCTCCCGAGGGGTCTTGTTTGAAAGAGGTCTCAGGCTGAGGATCACAATGCCTGTTTGTGCCCAGCTGCCCCTCCAGACTGGGCGAAGTCTCATGGGCCATGCACATGGCTCCCACTCTGAGGATTGGACACCATTCTCAACATCCAGTTTTCCTGCCATGGGGAAGGAGTAATGTTTTGTTGCTCAGATTCCCCCATCGGCAGGAATTTGAGCTAAGTTCTGGGGACAGATACCTGAACAACCATTTTGGTTCCAAATGACAAGGTCGGTCCAAGACAGGTCCCACCTGCAAGATATGGGACCCACAACCTAGGTGGCTGACAGGAGGTCGGTGCTCGAGCTGTATCAAACAGAACATTAGTTCACAGGCCGGCCTCTGATATTGGGGTGCCTCTGTTGGCCGTGCAGGTGGATCTTCAGGTGAGGTTTCTGAAGAGACCCCATAGGGCACTTCTTCTTTCTGGTGGCCAGGCAGAAGGCTGCGTTGTGTCTCCAGAATTCCCCGTATATAGAGCTTGCCGGCTTAGAGTGTGAGGACGGAAGTCTGAAAACACAAGCTACGGTTAAATTCAGTGTCAAGCGTATGGCAGTTCCAGTGTGCAGCAGTTCTTTCAATATCTCTGGCACCAGAGTAAGAACGAGTGTCAGATGTTTGCTCTCTCTGGAGTTTGTATTCTTGATGACCAACGAATGGTGGGGTGTCCTCAAGAAGCCTCGGAATCTTTCCCAAGCTGGAGCTTGTAAGCTGCTTCAAAAAGCAAGATGTCCTCCTGTGGGACTGAGGAGTCCGGTTAGAGGGCTCCAGGGTCCCCCATTTGGAAAGATTTGATAGCAGAGCTCTCTGAATGGATGCCTGGAAATCCCACCTCACGTTTCCATTGGAGCTGAGGAACCGGGTAGGCTTGATCCGCTGCCTCTTGTTCAAAGTTCCAAGCGATCTGACTTGACGGAAGTTCTCAGTCTGACAGGTTACAATGCTGCTTGATGTTCAGGGAGACCTTAGAATGTGGCGGTGGCTCTGGGACCATGCAGGAATCTCCTTCCCCGAGGATTAGACCCAATTCCCAAGAGCCAGGTTTCCTTCTCAGGACAAGAGGTGTACTATTGTATGGCTCAGGGAACCAATGTTGGACCATATGTTGGTTTCCAGAACAGGCCTCTGTCCCCAGAGAGGGGAAAACCTAAGAAATCTTAACCTTATCCTAGAAAACCTAAGATAAGGTTACAATCCGGTGCTAGGGACATGTCAGGTTCAACCTTCCAGCTCAGAGCCAAAGTCCTGCATGTCTTCCTTGAGTTAGGTGCTGATGGTGTCTCAGATGGTGCACTTTTCCAGAGCGGCCTATGAAATTGGGGTGGACTGAGGGGCCTTCCAGGTTTCCCTTAATGTGGAGCATTTGTCCAACAGAGACAGGCAGCATTTCCTCGAGAGAGCAGGCCCAGTCATGCAGTGTGGTTCTGGAGGCCCCATCCTAGAGGGCATGTGGGTCAGGGCTTTGGACCGAGTCTTCAGACACCAACTCGGGTAAGGGTTAGGGGAGAGGTGATTGCAGGGCCAATCTGCATACACTGAGAGCAGCTCCTCGGTTGGGACATTCAGGTGGATGGAAGGCAGTAGCACAGGCTTTTCTGTCTAGATTGTCTAGTATGGCCACAGAATGGAGGGGTAGCCTAAGGGGTCCATGGGAGATTCTAGCTATCTGGGGATTCTGCCCGGCTCCCAAGAGTGTGGGGTCTTTCTGGGGAAGGGAAGAGTGATATTTTCCATCTCAGGAGCCCCACCCATACAGGGATTCCAGAGACAGGCTCTGGGTCCAGGCGCCTGGATAAGCCCACCAAGGTTTAGGATTTGGGCCTATGGACATGACAGGTCCGCCCTGTGAGCTCCTGGTTCAGCTCCCAAGGGGGCTTGCTTGAGGGGGGTCTCAGGCTTAGGATCACAATGCCTGTTTGTGCCCAGCTGACCCTCCTGAGTGGGCGTCTTCTCATGGGCCATGCACCTGGTTCCAACTCTGAGGATTGGACCACATTCTCAAATTCCAGTTTTCCTGCCATGGGGAAGGAGGAGTACTCTTTTGTGGTTCAGGTTCCCCAATGGGCAGGAATTTGAGCTAAGTTCTGGGGATAGATACCTGAATACCCAGGTTGGTTCAACATGACAACCTTGGGCCAAGGCAGGTCCCTCCTGCAGGATATAGGGCTTGCAACCTGGGTGGCTGACAGGAGGTCGGGGCTCAGGCTGTGACAGACAGAGCATTAGTTCACTGGCCGGCCTATGATATTGGGGTGCTGTTGTTGGCAGTGCAGCTGGAACCTCAGGTGAGGTTTCTGGACAGAACCATAGGGCACTTCTTCTTTCTGGTGGCCAGGCAGAAGGCTGCATTGTGTCTCCAGAATTCCCGATATGGAGGGCTTCCAGGCCTCGAGTGTGAGGACGGAAGTCTGAAAACACAAGCTACGGTTAAGTTCAGTGCCAAGCACATGGCAGTTCCAGTGTGCAGCAGCTCCTTCGAGATCTCTGGCACCTGAGTAAGGGCAAGTATCAGCCTTCTGCTCACGCTGGAGTTTGTATGCAGGATGAACAACGAATGGTGGGGTTTCTTCAAGAAGCCTTGGAAGCTTTCCCAAGTTGGAGCTTGTGAGCTGCTTCAAACAGCAAGATGTCCTGCTGAGGGCCAGTTAAGCCCGGTTCGAGGGCTCCAGTGTCCCCCATTTGGAAAGATTCGATAGCAGAGCTCTCCGAATGGATGCC
>PJEN01029187.1:0-10852 GCA_004024605.1 Pteronura brasiliensis | reverse complement strand
AAAGGTTCCAGGGCTGCACACGTGTTCTACCTGATGTCCCCACAATGGACAGGCACTGTTGCTGCTGTCCCCTTGGGCATTCACAGTGACAACACTCAGCAGCCCCATCTGTGGAACAACTAACCCATTTCCAATTATTTGACTCTCATAATGTAAGTGATAAGCACTTTAACCTCACTGCGCACACCACTGCTCTGTAAAGATCCAACCAAGTAGGGAACAAAGGTACTCTGTCTCTAGCCAGGCCTTCCCAGGACTCCCCAATACCTCAAACGTTACCTCCTGCACCATCTGCTGCCTTATTTACTAGGTGCCATGAGTGGGTCTTCTTCCACTGACACGAATCTCCCACAGGATGGGGGTTGTGTGTCCCTAACCTCACACTGTGTCTCCTGAGCACCCTCTGAGCAACAAGTGTCCAGGTTCTAACAGACCGCCGTGTGATGGTTCCTAAATCCTCAGTTCAGGGTCCTGGATTTGGGGTAGAGATAAGGCTGGGAGGGGGCAGGGATGAAAAATGACCCTCTTAGGTTTTGAAGCTGTCCTCCATCCCACTATGCTTCTCCACAGTGGTCACACACCAAACACATTGCCCCAGGACACCTTCCCATTTTCCAGAAGGAGCTCTCAGACATTTACCCTAAAGCAGGAATAACAGATGTATGGGTGAAGGTCCAGCAGGCCTTCTAATTCACATTACCTCGCTACCCTGGTGGGGTATCCCATGGCAACAGCAAGAACCACTTGAACTTGTGTGAGCAAGACAGGCCTTTACAAATCATACTGGCTGCTCATGGAAGCTGCAGGATGGACAGAACCTCAACCTGGGGCTTTGACACTGGACTTTTCTCATCCACTCATCCACACCCCTCAGGATGCTCTAGCTGTGACACCCCCTGACCCTGCCAACACCAACCTTGGTATCCCTCAGGTTAAGCTTGTCTGAGAGTGGGGACTGTGCTTCCTGCTGAGACCCCTCTCCTCCTTCAAGTCAGGTAAGGGGGAGTCCACTTGATCTGACACTCTGTTAGAAGCCATCATCATAAATTACTGTATTCTCTGCCATAACATGGAGATAACCAGGCACAGAAGATATCATCAGAGAGAAGACATTTGGGGTTCTCCCTGCCGGAAGAGAGAGAAAAACCAGTGAGTGGGACTCAGGGAGAGAGGAGAGCTCTGAGCACTATGGGAAGGGCTGCCATGGGCCAGGTGCTGCCATATTGGTCAGTGGCACAGACTTTGTGTTGGCTTATAGGGAGTGGCCAGGTTTCCTTCTACCTATAGGTCCATCAAAAACCAAAATGACATCCATAAAGTACTTTCATCTCCAACCATGGAAAGAGTGGGACCCGGGCAGCCAAGGAGGCTGACGATTCTTTGTACCAATGATAACACAGTGGGAGAAAAGTGAGACAGGCTAATGGAACTGTGGGCAGTTAATTTCCTTGATTTGGGGAGAAAGAGCCCCATCACAAGGCACCCCAGTATTTGTTCCAAAAACAGGTGACAGTTCCGGGGGCTCCAGCCTGCCAGGCTCCACACTGAGGATTTTCCATGTCCAGGACACAGCTCTGGGTGACATCCTGCCCCATGGCTGGCCTGGGTCTGATGGATGAGCCCCAGTGTTGTGGGATCCCATACTGGAGGGGATGAAGTCTTTCTGGAAGTATTACTGAGTCAGGGGATCCTGGATGGCAGGCTGAAGGGACACAGTAAGACAGAGACCCAGAAGCCATGACAGGAATGTGCTTCCTGTGGGCTGATTTTAACAGGTAAAGCTAAGGATTACTGAGTATCTTTTGAGAGCATCAATCATGTCAGTCCATCCCCCTAACAATTCCATGTGGAAGGTAGAAATGCTGTCTCTGTTTGATGAAGAAGGAAACCAAGGCTTTAAGAAACTGCACGTTTCCATGACCGACATTGAGTCACAGGCAGGATTTGAACCCAGGGCTTGCCAGCGTTGTGAGCCCAACCTCACAAGCAGGTTGCATCCAGTTGCTTCAGAAGAGAGTTCTCAACTCTGAGGTTATATGAGCCTTTGTACCCAGGGAGAAACCTCCTCCTACCCAGACAAAGACTGGCTGTTACTGTGAGAGTCCTCAGTTCAAAGCACATCATCATCAGATAACAGACCCAGGACAACCACCACTGCCCCTTGAATTCAGTGAGGTCTCCAGGCCTCAGGGTTGGATGTGGAGCTTTGTGCACCTCTGAGTTCCAGGAGTGAGCCGTGTGGATGGAACACAGAGTCCAATGGCAGAGAGACAGCAGTTCTAGCCCCTGCTCAGTTTCTTTGTAGCTGGGTGACCCCAAGCAGGGCTCTGTAGCTACAGACCCTGCCCCTAAGTTGGAGAATGTAATGGGTACTGCTAAGTGGGATGTAGAATGCAATGACTCATACAGTTCCTGCCTGGTGCCTGGGAGCACGTGTAGAGTCCAGGGGAAAGGCATTCTTGTCAGTGACCAATTTACCCATGTATCTGGTCTTCCACTTTTTGGTTCTGTTGTCATCCTTAAGAAACAGATGCCAAAGCTAAGGTCAGGAAGATTTCTTCATAGGCTTTCTTCTCTGAGGTTTATAGTTTTAGCTCATGAATTTAGATCTGTGACCCATTTGGGGTTCATTTTCTGTCTTCTCTGAAGGGACGGTCCACGGGCCTTCATTCAGTCCTTTGTAATTTTATGTATTGATATGTGCAAGAATTGAATCACTTTAGTCACTGTAGTACATTAGGATATCACTTGTAGGGAGTTGTCAATAGATCTTCAAGAATATGTAGAATAATAATTATTTTATCCTTGAAGAAATTCGCTGAGATTATGAAGGAAATCCAAAAGGAGGTTAACTTATATCTTCTGCAAGGGTGGAACAGTGTCCTTGTTAAGAGTACACACCCTCCTCTGGTGGCCACATGTAACATTGCAGGAGTTTCCTGAACAAAACAAGCCACAGTCAATGTTGAGCATCTTCAAGGATTCACAGAGAGAACACAACAGTTCCATAAAACTCAACGTTTTGGAGTGTGTCTTCTAGGAAATCTGTGGAAAATGGGCTTTTTCCCAAATGCACTATTTTGAGAAATATTTTCTGAGTAGCTGAGTCGGGCCCTGGGTTCCAGGATAGAAAGCAAGGAGAATGGTGGGTGCTTACCAAGAGGCACATGGTATAGAGTGGGATAGTGTGAGAAATAACTGGTCCACACCACAACTCTGTATATCTGGTTAAAGAAAGCAGTAAATGAAAACAAGCCATATATATATGGATTCATTTGCTTACACTAACCATAAAACATTTTAGACAATTTGAAAACTATCACTCAGCATATCTGTATCCTCTTTTCCAAGTTAGATGACATCAACTTATATTCCCAGCTTATTTTTTACTTAGTAGGAGAATATGGTGTTATATTTTGAACTCTTAATGACTCTACAAAAGTCCTTGTAGAACTAACAGATGGATTAAGTCCTAAACTTAAGGACACAGATTCTATACACAAAAATGAGTTTTATCTCTATACACGAATAACATTTTATCCAGGACAGGATTTGAGATAATTATTTGTAATTGATAATCACTTAAAAAGAATAAATTCATAGGAATTACTTTTATCTGGAGGTGAAAGACCTGCATACCGAAAATGTAAATCATTAATGAAAGAATTTGAAGAAGACAGAGTTAAGTCTGGAGACATCCCATGTAATGGAGCCATAGAATATATGTAATCCAAAGGTCCACACTGCATAAACAATCTAAATATTCAGTGCAAACCCCATCATGATATGACCCTGCAATTGCACTACTGGGTATTTACCCCAAAGATACAGATATAGTGAAAAGAAGGGACATCTGTACCCCAATGTTTATAGCAGCAATGGCCACGGTTGCCAAACTGTGGAAAGAACCAAGATGCCCTTCAATGGACGAATGGATAAGGAATATGTGGTCCATACACTATGGAGTATTATGCGTCCATCAGAAAGGATGAATCCCCAACTTTTGTAGCAACATGGACGGGACTGGAAGAGATTATGCTGAGTGAAATAAGTCAAGTAGAGAGAGTCAATTATCATATGGTTTAACTTATTTGTGGAGCATAACAAATAGCATGGAGGACATGGGGAGTTAGGAGAAGGCAGTTGGGGGAAATTGGAAGGGGAGGTGAACAATAAGAGACTATGGACTCTAAAAAACAATCTGAAGGGTTTGAAGAGGTGGGGGGGTAGGAGGTTGGGGGAACAAGGTGGTGGGTATTAGAGAGGGCATGGACTGCATGGAGCACTGGGTGTGGTACAAAAACAATGAATACTGTTATGTTGAAAATAAATTAAAAAATGATATTAAAAAATAAATAAATAAGGGGAAAAGAAGATATAATGGCATTTTTTAGAAATAAAACCAATAATTCTACAGAGTGAATATTACCAAAAAAGGCCCAGAATAGCCAAAGCCAACTGGAGAAAAAACAAAACTGGAGGCATCATGCTTTCTGAATTCAAAGTGTATTACAAAGTTGTAGAAATGAAAATCGTATGGTATCGACATGCAGACATACACAGAGATCAATGAAACAGAGCAGAAAACCCAGGAAAAAAAACCACACATATGTTGTCAATTGATTTACAACAAAAGCTCCAAGAATATAAAATAGGAAAGCAACAGTCTCCACAATAAGTGCTTTAGAAACACTGGGCAACCTCAAGTAAAGCAATGAAACTGAATGTCTATCCCACCTGATACACAACAACAAAGTCACAATGTGGCAAGGACTTCAACGAAACAGCCACACCCATAAAATACCTAGGTGGAAATTGGGCAGAATATTACTAACACCCCTGTCTTTTTATAATAAGTTCCATGACCAAAATTTGAACTCCAGATTCTGAGATCTAGAGTCAGATGCTGTGCTGACTGAGCCAGGCAAGAACCTATTAAAACTATGCAGCACAGAGGTCAGAAGAGATCTAGTCATTCATCCCCTTAACACAATTTTTTTTTGGAAGAATGTTTCCTGAGTTCCTTCTTGACATTGATTTTTGGATTTGACATCAGAAGCAAAAGCTACAATGAAAAACAACTGGGACTGCATCAAACCAAAGGCCTTCTCTACACTACAGCAAAGGAATTCTCCAGTCATCAACACATTGAAAAGACAACATACTAAAGAGGAGAAAATATTTGCAAACTACCTAAATGATAAATGTCTCATATCCAAAATATTGAAGAACTCATACAACTCAATAACACAAAAACAGATAGCAGTTACAAGATCAGGAGAGTTCAGACTAGAGAGTTTTTCAAAGAAAACACAGAGTGGGCCAACAAATACACTAAGAGATGTTCACCACCACTTATCACCAGGGAAATGCAAATCAGAGCCCAAAATCATGTCACCTGTCCCCTATCCCCTGTCAGAATGACTATTATCCAGAAGACCAAACAAGAATTTTGGCCAAAAGGTGGAGGAATGGGAACTGTGCTCTATTGGGCTCTAGTGGGACTGTAAACAGGCTCTGTTGGTAGGACTATAAATGGGTGCAGCTTTTATGGAATACAGTGTCAAGTTTTCTCAAAAAATTCAACAGAGGGACACCCGGCTGACACAAACAGAAGAGTGAGTGACTCCTGATCTCAGAGTCATGAGGTTGAGCCCCATATAGGGGGTAAAAAGTACTTAAAAATTGATATAGAATAACTATATCATCCAACAATTCTCCTCTTATGTATTAGAATGAAACCAAGTCTTCTTTCTTCTACAATGAAGGTGTATAGGGCTGTCTGGGTGGCTTAGTTGTTAAGCATCTGCCTTTGGCTCAGGTCATGATCCCAGGGTCCCAGGATTGAGCCCCACATTGGGCTCCCTGCTCAGTGGAGAGTCTGCTTCTCCCTCTCCCACTACCCCTGCTTTTGCTTTCTTTCTCTCTATGTTATTCTCTCTGTCAAATAAATAAATAATATCTAAAAAATAAATAAATAAAACAAAATGAAGGCATATAGTTTGATGTGCTCCGCTGTTTCATTCCAGCACTGAGAGTCTCTGTTCCTTTGAAGTAGACTGTGAGGGTTCCTGGCCACCAAGCTAAGGTTTATGGTCTCAGGTCAACTACCTTCCAGAGATCTACTTAAATCCTGAGAAATTAGTACTCATTTTATTCCCCTTGTACACACAACTCTGTCTTCCCCAATCTGTCAAGGCCCAGTCCACCACCCCCTGGGGACTTGACATAGCTGTGGTTTGTCTGATCCAGGGCTTTCTGAGTCAGCACTGGGCCCAACTCTATCTCCTGAGGTCCCCCCTACAAATATGCCTGGGTCACAGGAACCTACTAACTACTTAGCAGAATGTGCACATAAGCACAATGTACTTGCTGATCAGCCATTGCAGTCCCACTGTATCCAACGAGCCATCAGGTGTTCTGTGAAAATTCCTTCCACTCTTGACCCTCAAACAGTCGAGACTCTCACCAGCAGGTGAGAACAGGTTAAGTCACATGCACATGATCACCAGAATCTTGCTGGCTTTAAGTCTTCTGCTACTCATGCAGATGTTTTCTTCCCAGCTCAGCAGTATCTGGAAGTGAGGATACACTACCAAGTCTCCTCATCTTGAAACTTTAGACCCTTCATCTATCCCATGGTCTGATGTGCCTTGTGTCTTCCTTCTTCCCTCAGAAATCTTTTCTTCATAAGTTCCAGCCCTCAGCTCTGAGTGCTACATTCACCCATGGAATCCACCTGGTAAGTCTCTTGATCCATACATCCTCCCTGTTGATGGCATGAGAACAATAATCAGGAGTTTATGGATGTGTAGGAGTTTCTGGAGTTAATAAGTGACATATATCAATCCAGTTGTCTCAGATTTTGTTTTGTGGAGGGAAACGTTGAGGCTGACAGGGCAAGCAAAATCCATTCAAATGCAACATATTTCATATATATACATGATCAAAAAGGATATGTCAATCCATAATTTTCTCATTTTATATTTATATTTATCCAAAATGATGACTTAAGTTTGTTTCTTTCAAAAGATCACCATAACACAGCAAGAGGGTATTATAAGTGGTCAATTGGAAGAGAAACCTAACTGGTGCTTTTCTTCTCCCATCGCTGAGCTTTTCTGCCTCCAACTTGCAACACATACCCTATTCTTTCTACCTCTTTGTAAGAAAGCTATATGCCCATTTTAATGCTCAATCCCTGAAGAACATCTGTTTTGTTATTTTTGTTTTTGTTTTGTTTTGTTTTGTTTTGATTTTTTTTTGTAGGAGAGTATCTTCTGGTAATCACACAGAAACCATGGCTGGCCCAGATGAAGAACACAGATTAACCACAAGGGAGCTGCATTTCCACTTTTGGCAACATTATGTAAGGTGAAATGTTAGATCCCAATAAGGGAAGTTTGGAGTGAGTTTTCCTCAACTCCTTCCAAACGGGGGTGTGCGATGTGACTGCCCTGGGGCCTGACTGCCACAGAAAGGAGCACTGCTAGAAAACTCCAGACTTTGAAGACTGTAAGAGGATTAACACTGAAACTGCTTGTAATCAAAAAAGTTTGGGAGTGAGGGAAGGAGAAACAGTGAAGCATCAAGGTGGGGAATACCCAATAGATTCTAAAAGTACTTGAATGCTGAGCATGGTCTGGGCCTGATGTCTTTCACCTGGCATGTGCCCTCCAAAGGAGGCTCCAGAACAAGGACTAAAGCCACTATTGATGCCAAACTCAGAGTAGAAATTTACAGTCCCTTCCAGGCATTGGAGATGTGAGAGAAGGTGTGGAGCTTTGGAAGCAAGGCACCAAAACTTCAGTGCCCTGTTTCTCATATGCTGGCCATGTGCCTATGTAGTCTTCAAGTCTCTGTTCCCTCACATAGCACACAAAGACCATGATGGTGCCTTTTCTTTCCTTATGCTTGATCAAATGTCACTAGAGAAATCTCATGCTTTTTCAGAGGTGAGGTTTATTGCTAGGTGAAGTTATTACTGACTCATAACAGAGATTCTGAAGTATGGTTTTTGTTCATTTACAACCCGGTGAACATGTTTTTCAGTGGTGATGACATTTCTCCCCAGGTTTATTGAGGTACCACTTAGTGTACAACAAATTCTTAAGGCCCAAGCAGCACAAGGCTTCCCTGAAGAGAAAGCAGAGTGTCCAAGTGGATGCTCATTACTAATAATACTTGTCTTGACCTCTGGGCATTACCTGTATGACTGGACTTTGGATAGGTACAGTCATCATGAGTTAAAAATTTGCCATACTAATATTTGTAGGAGCTTTCACAGTGATGACCCCTTGCCAATGCTTAAGTGGATCTTTAGATAAATAGAAAACAGAAGGAAAATAAATAGAAAAAGAAATAAATAGAAAGAAAATGAAAACTTCCAGTCTCTTTCTGTGAAACCAGAATTACCCTGGTCCTCAAAGATCCCATCAAAAAGAAGAATTTCAGACCAATATCCCTGATGAATATGGACACCAAGATCTCAACAAAATCCTAGCTAATAGGATTCAACAGGACATTAAAAAGATTATCCTCCATGACCCAGTAGGATTGATCTCTGGTAGACAAGAGTGGTTTAATTTTCACAAAGCAATCAATGTTAAAAAAAATCAGTAAGAGAAGAGAGAACCACATGGTCCTCTTAAATGATGCAGAAAAAGCATTTATAAAAATACGGCATTGGTTTGTGATTAAAACACTTCCAAGTAAAGGGATAGAGAGAATATTCCTCAAATTCATCAATTTATCAATGAAAAGCCCACAGTGAATATGATTCTCCATGAGCAAAATTTAACAGTCTTTTCTTTGAGATCAGGAACATGAGAAGGATGCCCTAGTCTCGACACTGTTCTCCAACATAGTACTAGAAGTCCTAGAAACAGCAATCAGACAACAAAAAGAAATAAAATGTACTCAGTTTAGGGAAGAAGAAGTCAAACTCTCTCTATTCACAGCGACATGATACTTTATATGACAAAGCCAAAAAACTCCACCCCCAAACTACTAGAACTCATATAACAATTCAGTAGTGTGACAGGATACATAATCAATGTACAGAAGTCAGTTGCTTTCTTATATACTATCCTTGAAAATATAGAAGAGAAATTAGAGAATTGATTTCATTTACTCTAGCAGCAAGATTTACAAAATACCTTGGAATAAACCTAACAAAAGAGGTAAGGATCTGTACTTAAGGCAATAAAGAACACTCATGAGAGAAATTGAAAAAGACACAAAAAGATGTAAAAGCATCCCATACTCATGGATCAGAAAAATAAACATCGTTAAAATGTCTTTACTGCACAGAGTAATGTATACTTCAATTCCAGCCCTGTCAGAATTCCACTAGCATCTTCAAAGAGCTGGAAAAACAATCCTAAAATTTGTGTGGAACCAGAAAAGACCCCAAATTGGTAAGGAAATATTCCAAAAGAAAAACAAAACCAGGGGCATCATGTTGCCTGTTTTCAAGTTTTGTTACAAAGCTGTGATCACCAAGACAGCATGGCACTGGCCCAAAAACAGACATATAGACAAGTGGAAGAGAGGAGAGACCCCAGATATGGACCCAAAACTTTATGGTCAAATAATCCTCAACAAAGCTGGAAAGAATATAGAGTGCTAAAAAGGACAGTTTCTTCAATAAATGGTGCTGGGAAAATTAGTCAGCTATATATGAAAGAATGAAGCTTGACCATCCTCTTACACCATACACAAAGATAAACTCTAAATGGATAAAAGACCTTAACATAAGGCAGGAATCCATCAGAATCCTAGAGGAGAACATAGGCAGCAACCTCTTCGACATTTGCCATGGCAACTTCTTTCAAGATATGTTTCCAAGGGCAAAGGAAACAAAAGAGAAAGTGAACTTTTGGGACTTCATCAAGATCAAAAGCTTCTGCACAACAAGGGCAATAGTCAAGAAAACAAAGATGCAACCCACGGAATAGGAGAAGATATTTGCAAATGACAGTAGAGACAAAAGGCTGATATCCAGGATCTGTAAAGAACTCCTCAAACTCAACACACACAAAACAGATAATCACGTCAAAAAATGGGCAGAAGACATGAACAGACACTTCTCCAATGAAGACATACATATGGCTATCAGACACATGAAAAAATGTTCATCATCACTAGCCATCAGGGAGATTCAAATCAAAACCACATTGAGATACCATCTCACACCAGTTAGAATGGTTCAAATTAACAAGACAGGAAACAACGTCTGTTGGAGAGGATGTGGAGACAGGGGAATCCTATTACACTGTTGGTGGGAATGCAAGTTGGTGCAGCAGCCTTGGAAAACAGCATGGAAATTCCTTAACAAATTAAAAACAGAGCTTCCCCATGACCCTGCAATTGCACTACTGGGTATTTACCCCAAAGACACGGATGTAGTGAACAGAAGGGCCATCTGTACACCAATGTTCATAGCAGCATGGCCACAGTCACCAAACTATGGAAAGAGCCAAGAAGCCCTTCGACAAACAATTGATAAAGAAGATATGGTCCATATATACAATGGAATATTACACAGCCATCAGAAGGGATGAATACCTAACTTTTCTATCAATATGGATGACTGGAGGAGATTATGTTGAGGGAAATAAGTCAAGCAGAGAGAGTCAATTATTATACAGTTTTACTTACTTGTGGTGCATAGGAAATTACATGGAGGACATTAGTAGAAGGAAAGGAAAAGTGAATTGGGGGAAATTGTAAGAGGAGATGAAGCATGAGAGACTGTGGCTCTGAGAAACAAACTGAAGGTTTGGGAGGGTCAGGGATGGGGAATAGGTGAACCTGGTGGTGGGTATTAAGGAGGGCATGTATTGCATGG
>PJEN01029186.1:0-10854 GCA_004024605.1 Pteronura brasiliensis | reverse complement strand
ACCAAATCAGAAGAGACCCAAAGTCAGTGGGAGAAGGAAAGGGGTTAAGAAGTTTATATATATATATATATATATATATATATATATATATTCAAAATTCCCAAAGTATTCACCACACAGTTTGTGTCACTTAAAACTCTTCTTGGCTATGTATGTTCTATAACCATTTTATTATCATTACTCAACATTGTTTTTAAAACTTTGCTTGATTGGATAACAAAAATTGTATTTCTTTTTTACTAGTTTGCATTTCTTAACTAGTAAGGTTGAATTTTTTTCATGTTTGTTATTGATCTCTTGAATTTCCTTTTTCAGTTTGTAGGTCTGTGACCTTGAATCACATACTGATTCCCTCTGAACCTTGGTTTCCCTTACTATAAAACTGAGCCAATAATAAGAACTATGCAAATAATTTGAGACCTACATTAAACAATAAGTGTAAAATATTTAGACAGTGTCAGAGGCCACAATTCAGAATATCACATATCATGACTGTCTTTCCCTCCTTGGAGCTTGTATTACCTACTATATTGAAAATTAGCAATCTTTATCTGATTACATTAACTATAATATGCTGCTTATTTTTTATATTTTTTTCAATATATGTTTAATAACAAGAAATTGTTAGGATCTGTTACTCAGCTTCTTTATTTATGAAGTGGAAATACGCATAGTACTTATGGGCTTTGTGTGAAAACTAAGTGGTTTTATGTATGCAAAATTCTTGGAACAAGACTTGGCAGATAAGTAGGACTAAATAAATGTTATTTTTTACTAGAATTTTTATTCCTATTATCATTTATTAGTAGTACATGAAAAACACCAAAATGTTAACATTACAAAAGAAAATACACTTCCTAGGCACCTGGGTGGTTCAGTGGTCTAAGCCCCTGCCTTCAGCTCAGGTCATGATCTCAGTGTCCTGGGATCGAGCCCCACATTGTGCTCTCTGCTCAGTGGGGAGTCTGCTTCCCCCTCTCCCTTTGCCTGTCTTTCTGCCTACTTGTGATCTTTCTGTCAAATAAATTTAAAAAATCTTTTAAAAAATACACTTCTTTAGAAGACTTATGACTTATACCGTCCTTATACCAATATACCTTATACCTTTTATAAGATTTGATTGGGGATCAAGTCGACAAATGCAATATTTATTGCATTCATTGCAATATTCAATGCATTGCAAAATTGGAGTGTGGAAGCCACACCGGGGAGGCTCAGTTGGTTAAGCATCTGACTCTAGATTTTTTCTCAGGTCATGATCTCAGGATTTTGAGATCAGCCCCATGCCAGCTCCACACTCAGCATGGAATCTGCTTGAGTTTCTTTCCTTCTCCCTCTGCCCTTCCCATGTTTATGCATACGTCCCACTTTCTCCCTTTCTTTCTAAAATAAATCAATCAATCTTATTTTGAAAAGTGGACTGTGGATAATCCAGATTTGGATGCATTCTCCTTTAGTTCATTGATTCAACAAGCATTGATTTAGCACTATTCTATGGCAAATATTGTGCTACATATCCTGGGAATATGTCTGTGACTAATAATAAGAATATACAATTATAGGGCGCCTGGGTGGCTCAGTGGATTAAAGCCTCTGCCTTCAGCTCAGGTCATGATCCCAGGGTCTTGGGATCGAGGACCGCATTGGGCTCTCTGCTCAGCATGGAGCCTGCTTCCTCCTCTCTCTATATCTGCCTCTCTGTCTACTTGGGATCTCTGTCTGTCAAACAAATAAAAATCTTAAAAAAATAAAAATATATTTAAAAATATTATACAATTATAGAGTAATATATAGCATATACAATAACCTATAATATGATTCTATATATATACATATGCATATACATATATAATATATATACATATATGTATGTGTGTGTGTATATATATATATATATATAATTATTAAGAACTGCTTTTATAATAAGCTTTATAGCCAACTTTATAGAGTACTCACTATGAGTCAGGCTGGGAATTTTTCTCAGCATTTGATTATCAGAAACACAAAGTTATGAGACAAGTATAATAACACCCCTGATGTATAGGTGAGTAAATGAGAGTCTGAGGTGGGTAACTCTTCTAAGATGTAAGCCAGTAAATGCCATAGCTAGCATATTTGTGCATCTGGGCACCATGTTGAAGATGCCTCTGAGATGAACATGTACTCTCAGAAAACTTAAAGACCAGCATAAGGAAACAAATATTATAATAAAGCATGAAAAAAGCTACACTGGGTTTATTTAAGGTGTTAATGAGAACACATATGAGAACACTCTAACCCAAAGAATGAGAACAGGAAAGACCAATCTGAACTGAAGGCTGATGCATCAAGTGTGATGACTGGATGCTGGGATGAGAGGTCGAAATCTTCCAGGGAGGGGAAACAGCATGAAGATCCTGAGGTGATGGAGAATAAGGTTTGAGGAATGACATAAAGTTCACTGCACCTGAAGGGGAGGATGATGAGGATCAGCCCACAGACTTAAGATAACAAAGTCCAGACGCTAGAGCTGCAGACCCTCTTCTCTTACAGGTCTGTCCAAAAATGTAATGTCCAACCCACCTTCCAAAGCCCCACTTACAGTAAAAAGTGCCAGAGTGGCTGAATGGGCCACAACCTTGCAAGCAGAACAATTCCAGGGAGAATTCATGGGAAACCTGCCTCTCTACTTCAGTCTTTTCTTTTCTTTTTAAATAATCCATAGCATACTGTATTTCCTTTGACTAAAGTCTATAAAGGTTTTTGTAGGATAGTTTTAGAGCAAAAAAAAAAAAAATTAACATACAATGGTAAACAGGATGAGTTGCTAGAACAGGAAGAAGTTTCTAGGAGGCTGTATTAAAAGAGTGAATGGTAGTTGTCCCTTTTAAGATGTCAGAGAGTGAGTGAAAAAGTTAAGAGTGATATGAAGAATGGTTTTGAAAGGGGATGAGTGGAGACAAGTCTTTCAAGGAGAAAGTCAATATTCTATAAAACTGCAGAAACTTTTGATGGAGAACATAACAACAGAACAGCAAAGGAGAGAAAGTAAGTTAAGGCTAACATAGCTAAAATCTGAATACATGTGAGAAAATGTGTCTTTACCATCAAGATAGAAAGTTTAAAGAAAAGTTCGGAAAAGAATAAAATGTCACAAAGGAAACATGGAATATGCAAAGAAAAGGAAATTAGGATTGATTTTCACATATTAAAAATAAACAGTAAGAGTACAAGAATAGAATTCTTAAAGGAAAAAATGATATGTTAAGAAAAAGAGAAATTATGTGTGCCAATGCCAAGGACTTAATCAAGAAGTTAAAATTTATTTGTATTCTTTTATTTTTATTAACATATAATGTATTATTAGCCCAAGGGGTACAGGTCTGTGAATCGCCAGGTTTACACACTTCACAACACTCACCATAGCACATACCTTCCCCAAGAGAAGTGAAAAGTTATTTTATGGCAAACATATCAACTCAAAAATCGCACAGAGTGATTAAGGTAGAATGTGATATTTTTCTTGGGCTTGACATTTGATGGTTCTCCGCTGATGCTTTCAGCTCTTTAAACAAAGGGAATTCTAAAAAGCTTTTGGATTAAAGGTATGTGAGTAAAAGGGAAAAAGTTCAGCAAAAGGAAAACTACTGATAGTAATTACAAAAGGGAGAAGAAAGGTATTAGAACCCAGAAACCAGGAGCATAACTGAGTGTTGATCAGAAGACTTACATAGGCATGTTGCTGCAAAGGTTGGCAGAAGGCATGACACACAGGGCAAATGATGTGTCAGACATCCAAAAATGGCTGATTGTGAATTTCAGAGGAGATCTGAAACAGGTCAAAAGAGAGAGGTGGGAAAATTATTAGTTTATTAAAAAATATGACTTTGGTGTTAAACTACAATGATTCTTTCTGTAAATCTGGACCTAAAATAGTGTTTGGCAGATAAGCTGTGAAAATAAGTGAGGATGTTATATATCAGAGTGACCCACGTTCTAATGCTCAATGGGTGGGGGAAGAAATAAATTTATGTGACAAGGAGCAGGAGGCAAGTCTACCCACACAGTCCTTTATTTTCTTGTGTGCTCTGTAAACCCTCTCAACAGAAAATAAATAAATCAGAGAGAAGACAAATGGAAATGATGTGAAAAAGAGATGCTATCGGAGGTTAGTTAATAAGACTAGGTGCCTTCTGCAGATAACTCATTTTGACAGTAGTGGACAAACCAAAGATGAGAATATTTAAAATCTATAAAGGGTTCTCAGGAAGAGCTTTGGCAAGAGGAACAGTGCCATCAAATGAGACGGAAGGAGATGATATTGAAAACATCAAAGTGCAGGTCAAGCTACTGTCAATGCTTGACTTTCTTTGGAGAGGAAGAAGACTCAGAATGGCATTAGTGCAGTGAAAATAAGAGAACAGAAGATGAAAATAACCAGAGGGGATTTGAACAATATTGGGAAGCAAGACACGTATAATTAAGCATTGCAAAGTGCCAACCTGTGTGTGCACATGACAGTTCCCACCACTGCATGCAGCCACTTCATTAAGGAGTCATTTGAAAGTCCTCATGGCACACCAAGAGCAAGAAAACTTAATGGGATTGTCCGTACTTCTTATGAGAAGGTGATCTATGTCAAGGCATTTCATCAGTCTGTGTTTTTGTCTTTCAAATACACAAAGGCAGAAGGTGGCCAAAACCGGGCCCAGTGGTGATGCACAGCAGGAAGGAAAAACATCTGCTCTGGCAGAAACAGACCCCTCTGAAATCAGGTTCAACTGTCTCAGCTGCAGGGCTGAGCCAATGACCATCCCACTGGAATCTATTTTCTTATGTGTGCATCCTAAAGTGACAGTGAGAATTAGACAGAGTGATAGACACAAAGTCCTCAAAGACTTCTGTAGACTTTAGTGGGGGTAGAATTTCAAAATCTAAAGACTCAGAAGGGGGTATGGAAGACAACACTGAAATAGTAAAACAAAATTGAAGAATTTAAATGAAAGTTTAAGACATATTTCTAGGCAGCTACTAGAAGGCACTGTGATATGGAGTGTTCCACAGAACACAAAATCACAGAAAGCACCTCCCATGCATGAGAAATGTGAGGATACAACAGACAACAGACAGCTTCTGGAGACACTCCTCCACAAGTTGGGGGTTGAGGGGATGAGTCAACTGCAGTCACAGGTTGGAGCATGATTAAAAGAGAATAGTACAGAGAACAAACACAGTTTGGAAGTGTTCTTCAGGGGATGGCAGAAAGGGTAAAGCATCATTCATTCATTCATTCATTCACTCCTTCATTCCCTCACAGATTTCACAAGTATTTTCTGTGCTAGTGATTGTGAAATAGTGAAAAGAACTGATGAGAAAAGAAATTACATAGAAAAACAGTTGAAAAGCACCATACACATTTGAATATGATATGCTGGATGGTGATCATAAGAGAGTAAGAATCCTTATCCAGAAATTTAGGGTTACCCTGGCTGGTTCAGTCAGTAGAACATGTGACTCTTGATCTCAGGGTCATTCAGTTCAAGGCCTGAACTGGTTGTAAAGCTTACTTTTAAAAAAGAAAAGATGTTTATGCTTTTATACAAAAAGAAGAAGAAGAAGAAGAAGAAGAAGAAGAAGAAGAAGAAGAAGAAGAAGAAGAAAGAGAAGGAGAAGGAGAAGGAGAAAGAAGAAGAAGAAGGAGAAGGAGAAGGAGAAGGAGAAAGAAGAAGAAGAAGAAGAAGAAGAAGAAGAAGAAGAAGAAGAAGAAGAAGAAGAAGAAATAGGAGGAGAAATTTTAGTATTTTCATATTTCATATTCATTAATTTTCATTTATGATTTTCATAAATTTGAAAGAAGGTTTTAGTTGGTCTGACTTAACCTGCCAGTTGAACTTGGGGAATAAGGAGGGAGGCATGCTTCACAGAGGTTTTTTGATTTGCCTTTGAGCATCCACAGTTCTTATCCTTGAAGGAAAATGAGGAGCAGAGATGTATGAATTTAACAATGGTTAGCACTCCTTCTGAACAATGTCTAAGGAACCAGATACTTTTGAATAATGCATAAAGAAACTTTAAGCTGTTCACTTCATTTTCAGTTTAAAAGATCTTTGAAAGATATAAATCATGAAAGTTATAAGGGACTATTATTTACCATTGATCTATGAACTACATAAGGGCTAGGACTTCTTCATATTTATCTCTACCTATAGAGCGAGCACCCAGTATAGTGCACTGCATGGAAATGACATTTCGTATTTGTGGAACTTAATTAAGGATCTGTTTGTCCTTTAGTGACCCTGTTTACTTAAGTCTTTACCAATCACTTTGTAAAAATAATTTCACGGATATACTAAGACTAATAAAATTATATCCCAGAGTGTTCTTTCAAATATATTAACAGGTGACAAGAGGAGGCTGACATAATATTGTCTCCAGTCTTCTCAAATAGAAATTTTAAGAAATATTTCTCAAAATTAAAAAAAAAATTGGACAAGATGGTGACTTGTTGGCTTGGCAGCATAGTTGACTAAATCTAGTAAGTCCTGCTTTAAGGATTTCTTCCCAAAGCAGCATAACTAAACAAGAAAAAAATAAAACGAGTATTACTGCAGTTAGGAAATACTTATAAGGTTAAAATGACATATAGTTTCTGTAGTTATAATATTGCTATCACTCAGTAAGTGGCTGAAGAAATTCGAAATAATGTGAGAAAGGAGTGTATCAAAATCCTTGAGGAGAACACAGGCAGCAACCTCTTTGACCTCAGGAGCAGCAACTTCTTCCTAGAAACATTGCCAAAAGCAAGGGAAGCAAGGTCGAAAATGAACTATTGGGACTTCATCAAGATAAAAATCTTTTGCATGGCAAAGGAAACAGTCAACAAAACCAAAAGACAACTGACAGAATGGGAGAATATATTTGCAAATGACATTTCAGATAAAAGGCTAGTATCCATATCAAACTCAACACCCAAACAACAAATAATCCAATCAAGAAATGGGCAGAGGACATGAACAGACATTTCTGCAAAGAAGACATCCAGATGGCCAACAATCACATGAAAAAGTACTCCACATCACTTGGCATCAAGGAAATACAAATCCAAACCATAATGAGATACCACCTCACACCAGTCAGAATGGCTAAAATTAACAAGTCAGGAAACAACAGGTGCTGGCGAGGATATGGAGAAAGGGGAAACCTTCCACACTATTGGTGGGAATGCAAGCTGGTACAACCACTCTGGAAAACAGCATGGAGGTTCCTCAAAATTTGAAAATAGAACTACCCTACAACCCAGCATTCACACTACTGGGTATTTACTCTAAAGATACAAATGTAGTGATCCTAAGGGGCGTGTGCACCTGAATGTTTATAGCAGCAATGTCCACAGTAGCCAAACTATGGAGAGAACCTAGATGTCCATCAACGGATGAATGGATAAAGAAGATGTGATATATATATATATATATATATATATATATATATATATATATGGAGAGAGAGAGAGAGAGATATATATGAATACTAAGCAGTCATCAAAAGAAATGAAATCTTGCCATTTGCAATGATGTGGATGGAACTAGAGGGTATTATTCTGAGTGAAATAAGTCAATCAGAGAAATATAATTATAATATGATCTCCCTGATAAGAGGAAGTTGAGAATCAAAGTGAGGGGTATGAGGGAAGGAAAAAATGAAACAAGATGGGATGTGGAGGGAGACAAACCATAAGAGACTCAATATCACAAAACAAGATGAGAGGGGCTGAGGGTAGGGGGTTAGGGAGGGGGTGGTTGGGTTATAGACATTGGGGAATATGTGTGCTATGATTGCTGTATAGTGTGTAAACCTGGAGATTCACAGACCTGCATGCCTGGGGCTAATAATACATTATATGTTAATAAAAATTTGAAAATTTAAAAAAAAATTAAAAATTAACAAAAGAAATTAGAAATAGAGCACAATATCACCCACTTTTAAAAAATAACACAACAGAAAATATTGCCAAGATACTGAGCTTTATCATCTCTAACACTTGTTCTCCTGGTTACTTTTGTTCTGTCTACCCTACGTGACAATGTTTGTTGCTATAGTTAGATCCAGTTTTCATTTTTGGTGCTGCTTCATGCTGCTGAGATGCACAAAGGCTAACAAGGCTGTCTCTTTTGGCAAAATTCCTCTATCAGTGTGCAGCCTATGCTTATTTCCCAGAGTGCTTTTTAAAAGTCTAAATGGCATCAAGAATGCTTAGTTTGTGCCTTGTTTTTTCAGGAAAAATATTTTCTCACGTATCTTGTAATTGTGTTATGCGGTAGAGAATTCCCCTTGTCACCCTTATGTATGATTTCTATACAATATGTCATATACGATACTGGCTGGATATTGAAATTTTGCATGGTAAGAGTTGATACTTAATGAATCTCATCTTCAAAAGACTTTATGATCTCATCTTCAAAAGACTATATCTTTGATCATGGGCTTAACAACCTTGAATAAATTCAGTTTACATATTCAAAGAATCTGTAGCTTAAGGATGGACCCAGACAAGTAAATTGCAATGTTTACTGCATTGGAATAAATGGAATAAGTGGAATCTATAGGGAAGAATGATAAATTTATATATACACAAACACATATATATATGACATATAAATATACTCAGTGACATAAATATATGTCTATGTATTTAATTCAGTGATAGAAATATATATATATATATATATATATATGAATTGCTATATATATAATTGAGATCAAATTTCTATACTTTCAAAACTTTCTCTATTAAATTGCTTTTCTGTTTCAGAAAAATAGTAATACATGCCTAAAAAATACAGTTTCAAACCTGGCATAATCAGGGTCTAAGGTGCTTTGAAGAGAAATCCGCCAGTATTTAAGAAAGATGTTCAAGGCTTGGAGATAGGAATTAGCAAATGACGTGTGGGGAAAAAACAAACAAACAAACAAACAACAACAAAAACAGCGAGTAATGATAATTCAGCTTTTAGCTGACATATTATTTTAATTCTCTTCTCCATGCCTTTCTGTATTCCACCCTATCATTAGAAAACATTCATGATTCATCATCAGTTTCCATCATCTCTTTCAAGGCTCAAGACACATGTCCATCACTGTTTCACTAGATAACTAGAAATATCTTTTTTGGGTAGTCTATCCTGAATAATTCCATCCTAATTTTAAATCCTGTACTTTTTTTTAATCAACTGTTAATATTCAAGGTTAGAGAAAATCCAGATTCATATCCATACTTGTGTGCCAAGGTGTGATGCAGATGCCAACATTTAGTGCGTCTGTAATCTACATCTCATATGAACTTCATAGAATTGTAAGGCTTAGACCAAGAAAGATAATGGTGTTGTTTGTCCTCAAATTGTATGCACACCTTTGAAGTATTATGACTGCTGTAATGTCATATTCAAACATTTCATAAAAAGGGACCAAATGGTAATCATTGGAACTCTTAAGAGAATGGACATATTTCACCTGAAATAATGAAGATTTGATATATGTGGTCTCTTTATTCATGTATCTGAAAGATTTCACGTGAAAGAAGGAATAGAAATGTTATTTATGTTTCCAAAAGGAAAGTGCTAGGATGAGGGTGGAGGAGGCGATAATAAGTTCTCAGCTCAACATGAAAGATAACTTTCTAATAATGAATGTTAAAGAAAAATTATACTGACATTTGTCTAAAATGGTAAGGGAGACTTTTGTCAAGACTTTTACAGAGGGGCATTGAACAGGGGAGAGAGGTTAGGTTCAACTTCAAATACAACAAGATAGTTGGGGATATTTATAGCCAAGAAGCAGAGTGAGGGGGTAAGTGGATGGAAAATTACCAAGAGGGCACATCAAGAACAGGGGATTCTTCCTAAACTTATGTAATAGGATTCTTATAGAGGACAGAGAGAGGGATTAGATTTAAAGGGTGTGTATGTGGAATCTGATCAGCTACCAAGTGTTCTCTGTCAAGTAGACATCAATAAAGGGTGGGGATTCTTGATAAATTGACTTAGCAGAATTCTTGCTAAATTGGAGCTTATCACAGATGGGCACAGAGACCTAGTTGAGAAGAGGGCTCAAAGGAGCTTAACTCAAGTATGGTCAAAGAGAGTCTGTGTCAATAATAGTTACACCAATCATAGTAATAACATTATCTTTTAAACAAGTGATGACATTGAGGCTTCTGGAGGTTAAACTTCCCAAGGTCACTCACCTAGTGAGCTGGGATTCAAACTCAGAATGCAAGAACCCTAGAGCTCCAACAGTCAACCATAGAGTGAATTCCTCCACCTGTATCTTAGAAGAATCTGCTTTATAAGATGAAGAGCTTCTTCTCAGAGTCAGTATTCAGCTATAGATTACTGAACCAATGATGCTGAAGAAGAATTCCTGCACTGAACAGGAGGAGAAGTCATTGCTGAGGTCTGTTCTAACTTTAAGTGCTCATGGTTTTATTATTGGGATTATTGATTGCTTTTCTTTTTAATCTGGACTAGAAGGAATCTCAAATTAGTCTAATATTTCTCCATATCCTTGCCAACACTTGTTATTTGTGGTCTTAAAAAAATAACAGCCATTCTATTAAATGTGAGATAATATCTTGTTGTGGAGAACATAGTGACTATAGTTAATAATTATTGTAACTATAGTTAACAATGTATTGCACATTTGAAAGTTGTTAAGAAGATAGACTTTAAGAGTTCTCATCACAACAAAAAATGTGTAACTATATGTGGTAATGTACGTTGACTTGTTTTATTGTGATGATCACTTCACAGTATGTTGTACATATGAAACTAGTCAAATGTTATGTGTCAGTCATTTATATCTCAATAAAACAATAAATGC
>PJEN01029185.1:0-10853 GCA_004024605.1 Pteronura brasiliensis | reverse complement strand
GTGGTGGGTAATAGAGAGGGCACGGACTGCATGGAGCACTGAGTGTGGTACAAAAACAATGAATACTGTTATGCTGAAAATAAATTTTAAAAATGATAATAAATAAATAAATAAATAAAAAATACTCTTAGAAAAAAAAAAAATCCAGTGTAAGAAGACTGCTTTATTACCAAGTTTAGTACTATATAGTTATATACCCAAGGGAAAGGCATTTAATTTTTTTCATCATTTCTTTTTTTATTAAAGTATGAGTCTGTTTTTCTTACAAATACTTATAATTCTATGACTTAAAATTTTACCTTTGTCTCCTAAAGACTGTATCACAACATTTCTCTGGGAAAGAGCTCAAAGATTAAGTTCTTTAGTTTCTCCCCTGTTTCAGTTCTCCCTTTATATATGCCAACATATGTAAACTGTTTTATTTATCTCAGCTCCAAGGAATAGGGTTAGGAGATTGGAAGTAGGAAAGGCAGAGATTTAAAATCTTTCAGTAGAAATTATTTGTGAAACACTTAAACTTACCAGCTGTACAGTAGAATCAGGGCTTTAGGTTATTCTGTATTAAGTAGGATCTGATAGAGAGCATATAGGTAATTTTAAATATAAATAAATGACCTAGTTGAATCATTAATTGTTTAGCAGCTCTAGATAAAATCTTGTAGGAACTTGGGGATTGACCAAGAAAACATCTTGCAATGGGATTCATTAAATAGGAAAGATGGTGTTATTTGGTTTACAACAGGAATATATGTCAAGAGTCTTATGGGAGTTTACAATGGTTATTTTCACCTGGACAGAGAGATTCAGAGATTGGAAGTTGAAAAACCCATCATTTAAGAGGTAGCCAGAAATATCAGATCAGTAAGTTTTAATAAGCACTTCTGATCAGCTAACCCTGTTCTAGAGGCAGCAGAGAATAAAATCCAAAAACATTAACCTCTGCTTCAAGTAATTTATTATTTGTTTGGAAATATTGAATACCATAATTTAAAAAGATTAATGAAAATGTACAGACAAATAAATCTAATGTTCACACAATTCCCAGAGATCATGAGTGAATGGAATTAGATAAGTGAAAATTTGTAATGTGCTTAATTAACCAAGAAAGTGTTATTGCAGAAGAAATATAATGCCTTTGACCTAGAATGAAAACTAAAATCTTGATTGGTAAGAGAAAAAAAATGCACATGTGGAATAAAACAGTGCAACTAATTTGCAAGAGCAAGATATTCAGTTAGCAGGTTGAAAGAAAAAAAAAATGCAGTCGTCCTAGAAAGAATAGCTTCATTTGAATATACTAATGTAAAAAAATATCTCTTCAATGTCATCTCAAGTGAAAAGCAAATTGCAGAGTAATGTGTATTGTATTATCTTGATTTTATAAAATCAAACAATAACAAACAAACTAGGCTATTAAGAAAATGGAGGGCAGAGAGATGATGCATTTTCTCATTTATATGTATTTGAATATTTTTCACTTCTTTCTATTTTTTACTGTTTTTGTGTCAAAAACTTGTACAGAAGTGTTCATGGCCATACTATTCACAACAGCAAAAGGTGGAAACATCTATCAACTGATAAATGAATGAATAAATGTGGTATAGCCATGATTGCAATGGATTACTATTTAGCCATAAAATGAAGTATGAAAAGTGATTATATGCTATAGCATGGATGAATCTTAACAACATTCTCAATATGGTGAGTGCTGCAAAGTGAAGTGTGTAAACCTGGCGATTCACAGACCTATACCCTTGGGGATAAAGATACATTATATGTTTATAAAAAATCTTTAAAAATGTAATAAAAAAACCCTTCTCAGTGAAAAAGTCTTTTAATATATGTATGGGTGTGTGCAGGTGAAAGAACAGAACAAAATCACAGCAAAAGAGCTTCATTAAATGGAGAAAAGCAATATGCCTGATAAAGATTTCAAAGTAATGGTCATAAATATTCTCACTGGACTTGAGAAAAGAGTGGAGACTAGCAGAAAATTCTTCAACAGAGAGAATGGAAATATAAAAAAGAACAATCAGAGGTGAAGAACTCAATAACTGATATTAAAAATACACTAGAGTGAAGTACTTAGTCAGTTAAAGAGGCTGGCTCTTGATTTTGGCTCAGATTATGATCTCAGGGTCCTGGGATTGAGCCCAACACTGGGCTCTACACTCAGCAGGGAGTCTGTTTGAGATTCTCTCTCCCTTTGCCCCTTCCCCCTACTCATGGATGTGCTCTCTCTTTCAGATGAATGAATCCTAAAAAAAAAAAAAAAAAATACACTAGAGGGAATAAATAGTAGTTGAGAGGAAACAGAAGAATGAATCAGTGAGCTGGTAGAATAATGGAAAGCAATCAGGGAGAACAGCAAAAAGAAAAAGAATAATAAAATATTAGAGTAGGCCAAGGGAATTCCACATTGTCAAGGAAAATATATTCACATTATAGGGATTCCAGAAGGATAAAAGAGAGAAAAAGGGACGGAAAATTTATTTGAAAACTCCTCTAATCTGGGGAAGGAATCAGACATCCAGATCTAGGAGGCACAGAGATCCACCAAAAAAATCAATCCAGGAGGTTCACACCAAGGAACATAATAATTAAAATGGCAAATGGACTATGTCCTACAGTCAAAAGATGAAACATAAAAAACAATCAAACTACAAAGACCTGTCCATATACTGCCTATAGAGACTCATTTCAGACCAAAAGATACATGCAGTTTGAAAGTGAGGGAATGGAGGAACATTTATCATTCAGATGGTGATAAGAAGAAAGCTGGAGTAGCAATACTTACATCAGATAAAATAGACTTTAAACACTGTAACAAGAGACAAAGAAGGACACTGTATCATCATTAAGAGGAGAATGCAATAAGAATATGTAATAACTGTAAATATTTATGCACCTAAAATGACAGCACCCAAATACATAAAACAGTTAATAGTAAAGGCAATACATTAAAAGTAGGGAACTTTAAAACTCCACTTACATCAATGGACAGATTATCCGAACAAAATCAACAAAGAAACTATAGCTTTGAGTGACTCATTAGACCAGATGGATTTAACAGATATATTCAGAACATTCCATCCTAAAAGAGCAGAATAAACATTCTTTTCAAGGATATGCAGAGCATTCACCAGAGTAGATCACAGAGTAGGTCACAAAACAAAGTCTCAACAGATTCAGAAAGATTGAAATCATACCATGGCATTTTTTTTTTTTTTTTTTTTGGCCATGCCTCTTTTCTGACCACAGTGCTATGAAACTAGAAATCAACCATAAGAAAAAATCTGGAAAGACCACAAATACATGGAGGTTAAATAATATGCTACTAAACTATTAATGGGTCAACTAAGAAATCATAGAATTCAAAATGAACATAGAAACAAACGAAAATGAAAATACAGTGGTCCAAAACCTTTGGGATACAGCAAAGCAGGTCTAAGAGGGATTTTTATAACAATATAGGCTTATCTCAAGAAGCAAGAAAAATCTCAAATAAACAACCTAACCTAACACCAGAAAGAGCTGGAAAAAAAAACAACAAATAAAACCTAAAACCAGAAGAAGGAAATAATAAATATTAGAGCAAAAATAAATGATATAAGGGCACCTGGGTGGTTCAGTTGGTTAAGCATCTGCCTTTGGCTCAGGTCATGATCCTAGGGTCCTGGAATTGAGCCCCGCCTTGGGCTCTCTGCTCAGCAGAAGTTCTACTTTTCCCTCTATGTGCTCTCTTTCTCTCTCTCTTACATAAATAAAATCTAAGAAAGAAAGAAAGGGAAAAGGAAAGAAAAAGAGAAAAAGCACTTAAGAAAGAAATGATACAGAAACTAAAAAATAACAGGAAAAAATCAATGAAATCAGGATCTGGTTCTTTGAAAAAATTAATAAAACTGATAAACCTCAGTGTGCGTGGGTAGCTCAGTTGGTTAAGTGTCTGCCTTTGGCTCAGCTCCTGACCTCAGGGTCCAAGGATCAAGCCCTGCACTGGGCTCCCTGCTCAGCGGGTAATCTACTTCTCCCTCTTCCTCTCCCTCTGCCCCTCTCTCCATTCATGCTCTCATTCTCTCAAATAAATAAATAATGTCTTTTAAAAAATTGATAAACCTCTAGCCAGGCTCATCAAGAAAAAAAAGGGCCCAAACAAACACAGTCACAAATGACAGAAGAAAACTAACAACCAACACAACAGAAATATAAACTACTGTGAAAAACCATATGCCAACAAATTAGACAACATAGAAGAAACAGATTAATTCCTAGAAACATATAACCTCCCAAAACTGAAACAGGAAGAAATAAGAAATTTGAACAGACTGATTACCAGCAAGGAAATTGAATCCGTAATCAAAAAATTTCCAACAAACTACAGTCCAGGACCAGACAGCTTCATAGGCAAATTCTACCAAACATTTAAAGAAGAGTTAATACATATTTCTTCTCAAGCTATTCCAAAAAATCAAAGAGGAAGGAAAATTTCCAAATTCATTCTATGAGGTTAGTATCACCCTGATACCAAAACCAGATAGACACCACCAAGAAAAGAGAACTACAAGCCAATACCTCTGATGAACATAGATGCAAAACTCTCCACAAAACATTAGCAAACCAAATGAACAGTACATTAAAAAAAAAAAAAAAAAACATTCACCACCATGAAGTGAGATTTATTTCCAGGAATGCAAGGGTGGTTCACTCTTTGTAAATCAACCAATGTGATACATCAATCACATCAATAAGAGAAGGGATAAAAACCATATGATCATTTCAGTAGATGTAGAGAAAGCGTTTGACAAAGTACAACATTCACTCATAATAAAAGCCCTCAAAAAAGTGGATTTAGAGGAATATACCTCAATAGAATAAAGGCTATCTTTATGTTTACCCACAGATAACATCTAACTTAACTAAGGTCAGGAATAAGACAAGGATGTCCACTCCCACCCACTTTTATTCAACATAGTAATGGAAGTCCTGGTCACAGGAGTAAGACAACAAAAAGAAATAAAAGGCATCCAAATTGATATGGAAGATATAAAAGTTTCACTGTTTGCAGATGACCTGACACTATTTATAGAAAATCTGAAAGACTCCACCAAAAAACTACTTTGACCTAATAAATAAATTCAGTAAAGTTGCAAGATACAAAACCAATGTGCAGAAGTCTGTTGCATTTTATACACTAATAAAGCAGCAGCAGAGGGGCACCTGGATGGCTCAGTGGGTTAAGACTCTGCCTTCGGTCCAGGTCATAGTCTTAGGGTCCTGGGATCGAGCCCCACATTGGACTCTCTGCTCAGCAGGGAGACTGCTTCCCCACCCCTCTCTCTCTGTCTGCCTCTCTGCCTGCCTCTCTGCCTATATGTGACCTCTCTCTCTCTCTCTCTGTCAAATAAATAAATTTTAAAAATCTTTTTAAAAATAATTAAATAAATTAAAAAAAAAAAAAAAGGCAGGGGCACCTGGGTGGCTCATTGGGTTAAAGCCTCAGGTCATGATCCCAGGGTCCTGGGATTGAGCCCTGCATCGGTCTCTCTGCTCAGCAGGGAGCCTGCTTCCTCCTTGATCTCTCAAATAAATAAATAAGATCTTTAAAAAAAAAAAAGGCAGCAGAAAGAGAAATTAAGAAAACAATCCCATTTGCAATTGCACCAAAAATAACAAAATACCTAGGAATAAACCTAACCAAAGAGGTGAAAGACCTGTACTCTGAAAACTGTAAAACACAGATGAAAGAAATTCAAGATGACACAAAGAAATGAAAAGACATTCCATGCTCATGGATTAGAAAAACAAATTTTGTTACAATGTCTGTATTACACAGGAGGAGGAGTTAAGCTGGTGGAGGAGTAGGAGGGCTCTGAGTTTTTCCCTCAAACCCAGTTTAGATAGTTACTAAATTATTCTGAACACCCAAGAAGTCAATTGGAGTTCTGAGAGAACAAAAACTTCAAGTCTATAAGTAGAAAAGCAACCACCTTTTGGAAGGTAGGATGTGTGGAAGCTCACTTGGGAGAGATATAACTATGGATGTAGTGGTGAGGAGAGAGCCTGCTTGTGGAGGCTACCCTAAAGTATTGGAGTGCAAAATCTGAACTTTTTAGTTGATTACTGTGGGGGATGTCCCTGCATTAAAGGTGCTCAGCTGGTGAAGTGGGGCAAAATCCCAGGAGTGACAGGGTGGTCTGAGGATCCACTGGGTCGCATGAAGAACAGGTGACACCAAGGTGCTGTGCTTTTCCCAGGCATAGAAGCTGGGAAGCTGGCTGAGGGCAGTGGGTCTTGCTGCCAGCTTTTTGGTATAAACTACAGACCACAGCACAGTTGTGCAGCTGCTTTCCTTGGACCTGCTGGGAAACCTGACAAGACCCTTCTCCAGAGAAACAGTACAGATCCATGCCACAGACATCCCTAAAAATTGGAATTTTGAAACTGTCATGCACCTAAGATAAAAAGGTTCAGACATGGCCAGAGTGAACATAGGATCATAGAGAAACCAGGACAAAAAAAAAAAAAAAGAAAAGAAAAGAAAGGGCGATTGGCTGTTTTTCTGTGAGGGCTCACTGAAGAGTAGGAGGTGTGAACTTTCACCTCCCAGGCTAGAGAGCAAGGCTCAGCCATTTTCATCCAGCCCATCAGTGCTAAAAGCCTTCAAGAAGGAAAACAGCACCACCTAGTGGAGATGGGAGCCTCTTACATCAATTCCCCCACCTACCCCACCTCCCCCACCCAACCCCCAACCTGGCCCAGAGGAGCCTTTCCATTGAACCAAGTCAGCCTGAGAATCAGCCCCAGACCCCACCCCCAGAGGACCAGCATAAACAACTCATACCAAGTTTATTGGTAATAGAGTGCTGCAAAGCTTCACCTCTAGGGGAAATAAGATTGAGCTTCCTTGTTACTTTTATTCTTTCTTTTTTTTTTTTTTTTTTTTTAAGATTTTATTTGAGAGAGAGAGATTGAGAGTGAGGGGAAAGGGGCAAGCAGACTGCACTGAGTGCAGAGCCTGATGCAGGGCTAGATCCAAAACTCTGAGATCATGACCTGAGCCAAAATCAAGAGTCAGAAGTTTAACTGACTGAGCCACACAGGCACCCCTATTTCTTTTATTTTTATTATTTTTTCATTTATTTTCTTAAATTTTCTAATACCCTTTTAAATTTATTAATTTTTTAGATTTTTGTATGTGTTCTTTCCATATATATATATATATGTGTATATATATATATAGTTTTCTGTCTATATTTATTTTTTTATTTTGGGATCTAGATTCTTTCAGTAACCAAACTGAAACACACCCAGGATCTATATTTTTTTTTCTGATTTTCTTGTTTTGTGTTTTTGTTTTGTTTTCTTTTTCTTTGTTTTTTGCTCTTTCTTGTTTCTTGTTTATTTTTTGTTTTGTTTTGTTTTGTTCTTTTTTCTCTTCTTTTCTGTACAAAATGACAAGTTGGAAGATTCACCCCAAAATAACAAACACAAGGTAGACTTCACAGCCAGGGATTTAATCAACGCAGATATAAGTAAGCTGTCTGAACTAGAATTTAAAATTATTATAAGGATACTGTCTGGGCTCAAAAAAAGCATAGAACACACTAGAGAATCCCTTGATGCAGAGGTAAGAGAACTAAAATCAAATCAGGCCAAATTAAAAATGTCATAACCAAGATGCAAAGGAGCAAATCAGTGATATAGAAAATAAAATTATGGAAAATAATGAAGCAGGAAAGAAGAGGGACCACAAAGGTAGACTTAGAGAGTTTAGAGACTTAGTAAATCATAAGAGCATGAATACCATAAGAGTACCAGAAGAGGTTTATTCAAACAAATTATAGCTGAAGACTTCCCTAATCTGGGGAAGGACACAGACATCAAAATCCAAGAAGCACAGAGAATTCCCATCAAATTCAACAAAAGCTGGCCATCACCAAGGCATATCATAGTCAAATTCACAAAATACACAAAGAAATAGTCTAGGAAAGAATCCTGAAAGCAGCAAAGGAAAAGAAGGTCCTTAACTTACAAGGGAACACAGGTCAAGGTCATAGCAGATCTGTCCACAGACACAAAGTGAGCCAGAAAGGAGTAGAAGGAAATATTTAAACTGCTGAATGGGAGAAATATGCAGCCAAGAATTCTCTGTCCCCTAGATAGAGGGGAAGTGGGTACAGAGATCAGTTAAATAGGTGATGGGGATTAAGGACAGCACTTGTGGTAAGCACCAGGTGTTTATGAAAGTGTTGAGTCACTATATTGTACAGCTAAAACTAATAATAGACTGTATGTTAACTAATTGGAATTTAAATAAAAACTTTAAAAAAATAGATTCTTCCATAGGTGTAAGGTTAAAAAATAAAATAAAAATTAAAAAGATTATATAGGGTAATAATTAAACATAGTGTAACATTTATAGGTATAACGTGTAACAATAATATCACAAAAAAAAGAGGAAAGAGGAATAGAGCTATATAAAAGTACTGTTTGTAGTTCTCACTGTAATTCAGTTAATATAAATCTGAAGCCAATGCTGATAAGTTAAGGTGCACAGTAAGACCTGGAACAACCACTAAGGAAATAGTTGAAAAATAGGGGTGCCTGGGTGGCTCAGTGAGTTAAATGTCCAACTCTTGATTTTGGCTCAGGTCATGATCTCAGGGTGGTGAGATCCAGCTCTGTGTCAGGCTCTGCGCTGGGCATGGAAGCTAAGAGTCTCTGTCCTTCTCCTTTGGCCCCTGCCTCACTTCTCTCTCCCTCCCTCTTTCACTCTCTCCCTCTCAAAAAAAAAAAAAAAAAATTTAAAATCACTAAAGCAGTTTAACTACATTAAAAATATTCAATGCAAAATAAAATAGTAAAGGAGAAATAGAAGAATTAAAAAAAACATGAGACATGAGAAAATAAAAAGCAAAATGGCAGATGCAAATCCAATAATATCAATAGCAACTTTAAATATAAATGCATTAAATAACCCAATCAAAAGACAAATTGTCAGACTGGATAAAAAGCAAAATAAGATAGAGCTATATTCTGTTTAGAAGAGACACATTGTAGAGTCAAAGATAGGTATTGCAAGTAAATTATGGAAAATAATATATCATGCATACAACAACCACAAAGAAGCTGGAATGAGTATACAAACATCAGACAAAATAGATTTTATTTTTTTAAAGATTTTATATATTTATCAGAAAGAGATCACAAGCACAGGGAGAGGCAGGAAGAGGGAGGAGCAGGCTCCCTGCTGAGCAGGGAACCCATTACGAGACTCGATCCCAGGGCATTAGGATCATGACCTGAGCCAAAAAGGCAGATGCTTAACGGACTGAGGCACCCAGGTGTCCCAGACAAAAATAGACTCTAAAACAAAAATCTACTAGAGATAATAAGAGACATTTTATAATTGTAAAGGGCAGTCCATCAGGAAGATATAACAATCATAAACTCTGTAAGCCTAATAACAGCACGAACATGAAGGAAAAAGTGACAACAATGAGGAGAGTATAGACAATTCAACAATAATAGTTGGAAATAGTTGGAGACTTCAAAACCTCACTTTCAATAGTA
This sequence comes from Pteronura brasiliensis, assembly GCA_004024605.1. Lineage (NCBI taxonomy): Eukaryota > Metazoa > Chordata > Mammalia > Carnivora > Mustelidae > Pteronura > Pteronura brasiliensis. The sequence continues at coordinate 1,280 of PJEN01029185.1, read as the reverse complement.
AGTAGAACAAATAGGCAGAATATCAAGGAACTAGAAGACTCAAACAATACTACAAATCAACTAAAGCTGATAGATATCAATAGCCTAGTTCAACAAACAGCAGTATATATATATTTTCAAGTACATATGGGTCATTCTCCAGAATGGACCATATACTAGTCCATAAAACAAATATCCGTAAACAGATTGAAATAGAAACAAATGTGTTCTCTGACCTTAAAGGAATAAAGTTAGAAATCAATTTAAAAAACAATTTGGTAAACTCACAAATATGTGGAAATTAAATAATACATTTCTAAGTAACCAACTCAAAGAAGTAATCAAAGGAAAATTGGGATATTATTGAGGTGAATTAAAATGAAGACACAACATACCCAAACATATGGGACAAGATAAAACAGGAGTGTTTGCAGAGAAATTCACAGAATTTTTTTTTTTAATTTCTTTTCAGCACCACACCCAGTGCTTCATGCAATATGTGCCCTCCTTAATACCCCACACCTGACTCCCCCAACCTCACATGCTCCGCCCCTTCAAAACACTCAGGTTGTTTTTCAAAATCCATAGTCTCTCATGGTTCACCTCCCCTTCCAATTTCCCTCAACTCCATTCTCCTCTCCATCTCCCCATGTCCTCCATGTTATTTGTTCTGCTCCACAATTAAGTGAAAACAAATGACAATTGACTCTCTCCCCTTGACTTATTTCACTCAGCATAATCTCTTCCAGTCCCGTCCATGTTGCTACAAAAGTTGGGTATTCATCCTTTCTGATGGAGGCATAATACTCCATAGTGTTTATGGACAACATCTTCCTTATCCATTCGTCCGTTGAAGGGCATCTTGGTTCTTCCCACAGTTTGGTGACTGTGGCCATTGCTGCTATAAACATTGGGGTAAAGATGGCCCTTCTTTTCACTACATCTGTATCTTTGGGGTAAATACCCAGTAGTGCAAATGTAGGGACATAGGGAAGCTCTATTTTTAATTTCTTGAGGACTCTCAACACTGTTCTCCAGAGTGGCTGCACCAACTTGCATTCCCACCAACAGTGTAAGAGGGTTCCCCTTTCTCCACATACCTTCCAACACACGTTGTTTCCTGTCTTGCTAATTTTGGCCATTCTAACTGGTGTAAGGTGGTATCTCAATGTGGTTTTAATTTGAATCTCCCTGATGGCTAGTGATGATGAACATTTTTTCATGTGTCTGATAGCCATTTGTATGTCTTCATTGGAGAAGTGTCTGTTCATATCTTCTGCCCATTTTTTGATATGATTATC
>PJEN01029184.1:0-10856 GCA_004024605.1 Pteronura brasiliensis | reverse complement strand
TCAAATCAAAATCTATAGTCATACAAGTGCAACAACTTCTGCAAAACTCTTTGAAAGGAGAGAATTAATTTTGAATTAAAAAGTTATATTTACCAACAATCTCTCCTCTCAAATGAAATAACTAAATAAATGTTTGTGTCTTTCAATTAATTGCCAAGCAAAGGAACCCAGGGTAGGGGAGCTGAAGATGTTCTACACCCTGATCTAGGCAGCAGTTACCTGGCTATATACATATGAAAAATTCATTGAGTTGGACCTTTCAAGTTTGTGCACTTCAGTTTATGAGCTCTGTATTTCAAAACAAACAAAGGAAAAAACAAAACTCCGGTGCCTGGCACTTGCTTCCATGTCCCAGCCTGCCAGCTGGATGAGGAGGAGGGATGAATGTGCATGTAGAACTCAGTGACCTCAAAATGCTACTTCTTGCCTGGCTGAATCTTCCTGTATTCTCAGGCTCATTGCCAATGTCACCTCCTCTGTGAAGCCTTCCTGGAATTCCCTCTTGGGTTTGATCTCTCCCTTCCTGTGCCTCCCAGACTTTGGTTATGCTTGGATCACATGGTAACTTCAACATCTTGGGTCCCTGTCACTGGGACATGAGACTGTGTGCTTCTGGAGGCAGGGTGAGGTACATAACTTGCCTGTCCCAGAGTGAAATAAAGACGTGGGGCCTCTTGTTCATGGGGGGAAAAAGGTTTTTTTTTTCTTTTTTCCCTTTTTTTTTTTTTTGTTTTCTGTTCTTCTCCTCCTCCTCCTCTTCCTCCTCCTTCTTCTCCTTCCTCCTCCTCTTTTTCTTCTCCTTTCCTTCTCCTTCTCCTTCTTCTTATTCTTCTTTGCTATTTGCCTCTCTACCTGTCCTGGTATTTCCTTTTTTCTCTTTAATGTTGCATTCCCTCAGGCACAGGGATACTCATGGGACAACTGAAAACCCCCATAAGACTGGGTGAACTGTGCACCTGAGCCAACCCTGACCTTGTTCAGCTCATGCCAGGGACTGAGGATGGCAGCTGAGAAACATTCCCCAGAATGCTGGGCTGCATGTGAGCCAAGGCTTTAACCCACAGCACATCTCCACTGTCCCATGAATTTAACTTATAATATACAAATGCTAAGATTAAATTATTAACATTTTCAAAAGGAAGACTGCAAAACATTACTTCAAGCACCAGGGTGACTGTACTGGTCACATGTACTGATCACAGAAGAACAGATTCAGGAACTTCCTCCTGAAGTATTATCTTGTCCAGAGTTTGTGGTCCTTCTTGGGATTGTGAATAGTTAGTAGTAGGGGTGTCATGGGCCTTGGAGGAGCGGTGGACAGGCTTCTTGCCCATGCTGCCCTTCCTCCAGGACACCTCCTAGTAATGCCATGTTCAACAATTTCCTGAAGGTGGAAGGAATAGAGGTAAGGGAGTGGGTATGGCCTACCTAGATCTGTCAAACTGGGCCACGCTCTGTCCAAAGCTAGCTCCATCCTCTTGAAATATCACAGGCTCCTCCACATCCAAGTTGAATCCATGACAAGAAGCCAGGACTGAGGAATATGGAAAGGGAGGCAGGGGTAGGAGGAACCGTCAGAAGAGCCTCATCTGCTCTGGACCCCTGACTTCTTGGGATCTTGATGCCCACCCCAATTCAGCTCATGTGCCCAGGAGAAGAGTGTTCTCTTTTTCTTTGTTTCCTGATTTGCCATCTATATGGCTCCTGTCTCTCTCCCTCAGAAATAATTAAGCCACAATACAAAAAATGACAATCCAGAAAAATGCCCCCTCCAAGACATAGGACTCATATGTCATGTTTGTGTCTCATAGGACATCCACAATCTGAAATTAGGCCTGTCACCTCCTGGTCTGTTAGGTCAGGCATGTCCCCTAAAGAGAAAGTTACCATGTAATTTATTTTCTAAACTGAGACCTTCTGTGAGTGAAAGGGGCACCAATAATAATTACACCAGGGTCATTGGGACTGGACCAGGCAAACCAGGGCATATGGTTACCCTTCTTAAAGACTGTCCTGCTCCATCTTCTCATTATACAGAGACCCTAAGGTCCAGGCTAGGGAACAGACTGAGAATTTTATTTGTAAATTTGATAATTTGTAATTTTATGTTTTCCATGTTCCCCTCTCTTGGTGTTAGGCTCTAAGAGGGCAAGGATTGCAACAGTCTTGTGTGGTGCCTGGTACAGTGCCTGGCCCTTAACAAATGACAAATTACTATTTGTTGACTGGCCTAAAACTGCATAACAAGTCACTGATACAACCAGGATTCCAACCCACTCTTTGAACCTTGACATTCTCCTCTCTGGTGACTAAGCTCAAAACCTCAGCAGATGACCCTCTACATTTCAAGGGCTTTTCCCAATACCCTTACTCCCAAGCAACATTTCTACTAACCATTTCTACTAGAATTCCCAGTCTCCGGATTGAGGCATCAACTCCAACCCACAAAGTAAGGAAACTCTAAGGAGTTAAAGCATCAGGCCAGGAAGTGACAGGCAGCGTCCAGACACTTGAACCCTAGGGTTCTAAGGAAAAGGCCAGATGTTGAAGGTGCTGTAACCCTACTATAGCCATATGCAAGGGAGCTTCACATCCTATATCTTCCTTTCAAAGAATGATTCTGTTTCTGAGTCTGAAAACAGGCTCTATGACCTGACAAGTAAGAGGGTGCCAAGGGTCTCAGACTCAAATACCTCAGAGGCCAGGCAGGTGACATCAGTAACTGAAGTGGGTAAGTGTGAGCACCAGGAATTACTGGTAGTTACAGTCTGTGGCCCCTTTAAAGGAAGAAGCCATTACCAAGCTCTAGTGTTCAGAGCTCTAGACCTTACAATCTCTCAAGAGAAGCTGACAGTCTGGACTTTTGTGTGGAATCTGATTCTTAATAGACACACAAGTGATTTCAAATGACACGTGGATGTGGTCCTGATACAGTTTTCAATTTCTGGACTATTCTTTTGGCAACAGCGGGACAACATACCTGAAATCAAGACTTGAAGGACATGAGGGACCAAGGAGGTGATATACACCATTTCCCCTTCCTAGTGACTCCTATGGCCTTCACCCTGAGGCCCTGGGGCAGAGTCCTGTCCCCCATACCACACACCAGAATCTTCACAGGAGGAATTGTGGAGAGGGAGCTCAAGCTATTCCCAAGCATAGCCTATAAGTCCAACTTCTCTTTCTTTGCTCAGGTTATGACCCTCCCCTGATTCCAGGCCATTCCTCCTTCCACACAAGACTGGACACTAGGGTCCTCCCCTGTTCTCAGCCCCTCCAGAGAGGTATATGAGCTAACCACCAGCCCCAGCCTGTCCTACCAGATGGAAAAGCACCCCCCCACAGTCTTCTCCCAACCCTGAAAGCCCCCACTCACCACCCAGGAGGAGCACAATTCCAAAAGCCATCACAGAGCATGCATGGAAGGAGAAGTGAAGAGCTGAGCAGTAAAGCACCGAAGGACACTCAGTGCCTTGGGGGAGAGTTAAAACACTGACTCAGAGCCTTGAGGTGACAGAAGGAAGGGCACAGTCAGGAAGTTCTCAGTTAATCATAGAACAGAGGCAGAGGCAGGAGGTCAAAGACGCCCTTGGGGAAAATCTCCCATACTTTCCCACCACCATCACCTCTGCAAATCTGGCTTCCTTTTCCAGGGCCTGGTTTTCCCATAAGACCACCTTTCCCCAGCCCTTGAGACCCAGTTAGTATCAACGGAACCTAGGATCCCTCTGGGGCCTCAGAAACCAGACTGCATATAAGTGGAAGGGATGAAATAGATGGTTACAGAGGCCCCACTGTATGAATACGAGCCTGGAGAGAGGCAGACCTCTACCTCAGATAGCAGTGCTGGATAGGGGATAGCATAAGTGAGGGTGTTGTTTAAAAAAGCAGTGTGGTGCCATAAACAATGAATCTTGGAACACAGAAAAAAATAAAATAAAATTTAAATAAATAAATAAATAAGCAGACTCAATCAAGAGATAAATGAAAAATCAAATGGGTAAATAGACTTAGTAGTCTTAAATCGACTGACTGACTAGTCAGCAATAAAAGAAAACAGACTACAGATACATATAACATGGATGAATCTCAACTTCGTCATAAGTAAAAGCAAGTCAGACACCAAGCTGCATAATGTTTGACTACTTTCAAACAAATAGGAAAAACTAATCCATGAGGATAGAAATAGAACAGTGATTGCCACCAGTGAGGTGGAGAAGGAACTTCTAGCACTTGTTAAATTTAACATTCAACCCTTGCTATTTTAATATTTAATAACAGTACTTTAAAAAATTTGTTAAATAGGGGGCGCCTGGGTGGCTCAGTGGGTTAAGCCTCTGCCCTCAGCTCACGTCATGATCCCAGGGTCCTGGGATCGAGCCCCACATCGGGCTCTCTGCTAGGCGGGGAGCCCGTTTCCTCCTTTCTCTCTCTGCCTGCCTCTCTGCCTACTTGTGATTTCTCTCTCTCTCTGTCAAATACATAAATAAAATCTTTAAAAAAAATTTGTTAAATGGGAGAAGGGTAGATAATGGGTAGTTGTTATTTATTCTCTGTAATTTTCTGTGTGTTTTGAATATTCTACAATTAAGCATATATGAGTGTTTCTCAAAAACTTGAAAAAAGGTACAAAGTATAAAAGCCCACGAATAGACTTAGAAGGGTAGAATACATGACAAAATCCCTAACTATGGCATATTATTTTAAGTATACTTGTGACAGTTATTTAAACACCTAAAATGCAGGTTACATGTCAAGTATAGACAATGCGAAATAGTTTTCTAGACAAAAGTTTTAGCTCAGTTTTCTTGAGCTTATATTTAAGGAAGAGAAAAAATTAACTAGATACTGGGAAGGGCATTGATACTTGGCCAAAGTTTATGATTGCTGGTTTTAAGGCTGACTTCCCTACTTCCTGCTGAGAATGTCAAGGTCAAGTTAAGCTTGGGCTAAGGAGACCTAGCAAACAGCACCCATGCATCTGTTCCATGGATCTGTGATCTTCTCTGTGTTTAGAACCACAAAGTAAAACCATATGATAATTGACTTTCTCTGTTTGACTTATTTCACTTAGTATAATCTCCTCCAGTCCCGTCCATGTTGATGCAAAATTTGGGTACTCATCCTTTCTGAGGGCTGAGTAATATCTCATTGTGCATATAGAGCACTGACTGTTATACACAAACAATGAATCATTTAACACTACATCAAAATTGTGTAATGGTGTACTGTATGGTGACTAACACAATTAAATCAATCAATCAATTAATTAATCAATTAATTTTAATTTCTTTCCAGTGTTCCAGAATTCTTTGTTTATGCACACACCCAGTGCTCCATGCAATACTTGCCCTCAATACCCAGCCCCAGGATCACCCATCCCTCCACCCCCTCCCTCCCAAGACCCTCAGTTTGTTTCTCAGAGTCCACAGTCTCTCATGGTTCGTCTCCCCCTCTGATTTCCCCCAATTCATTTTTCTTTTCCTTCTTCTAATGTCCTCCATGTTATTCCTTATGCTCCACAAGTAAGTGAAACCGTATAATAATTGACTCATTCTGCTTGACTTATTTCACTCAGCATAATCTCCTCCAGTCCCATCCAGTTACTACAAAAGCTAGGTATTCATCCTTTCTGATGGCTGAGTAATATTCCATTGCATATATGGACCATATCTTCTTTATCCATTCATCTATTGAAGGGCATCTTGGCTCTTTCCACTGTTTGGCTATTGTGGACATTGCTGCTATGAACATTGGAGTACCTATGGCCCATCTTTTCACTACATCTGTATCTTTGAGGTAAATACCCAGTAGTACAGTTGAAGGGTCATAGGGTAGCTCTATTTTTTTAAATTTTTTTGAGGCATCTCCACACTATTTTCCAAAGTGGCTGCACCAGCTTGCATTCCCACCAACAGTGTAAGAGGGTTCCTCTTTCTCCACATCCTCTCCAACACTTGTTGTTTCCTGCATTGTTAATCTTTGCCATTCTAAGTGGTGTAAGATTGTATCTCAGTGTGATTTTGATTTGATTTTCCCTGATGGCTAATGATGATGAACACTTTTTCATGTGTCTTTATTGGAGAATTATCTGTTCACGTCTTCTGTCCATTTTTTTGACATGATTATCTGTTTTTTGGGTGTTGAGTTTGAAAGTTCTTTATAGATCTTGGATATCAGCCCTTTTTCTGCAGTGTCATTTGCAAATATCTTCTCCCATTTCATGGATTGCCTCTTTGAATGTCTCTTTTGCTGCGCAGCTTTTTATCTTTTTCTAAAAAAATATTTTATTTATTTATTTGACAGACAGAGATCACAAGTAGGCCAAGAGGGAGGCAGAGAGGGGGGGAAGCAGGCTCGCTACTGAGCAGAGAGCCCGATGTGGGGCTCAATCCCAGGACCCTGGGATCATGACCTGAGCCGAAAACAGAGGCTTTAACCCACTGAGCCACCCAGGCACCCTCACAGCTTTTTATCTTGATGAAGTCCCAAAAGTTCATTTTTTTTTAACTGGGTGTTAACTAACTGGAATTTTTTTTTAATTTTTATTTATTTTTTTAATTTCCTTTGAGTGTTCCAGAATTCATTGTTTATGCCCTCCACAATACCCACCACCAGGCTCACCCAACCTCCCATGCCCCTCCTCTCCAAAACCCTCTGTTAGTTCCTCAGAATCCACAGTCTCTCATGGCTTGTCTCCTCCTCCAATTTCCCCCAACTCTCTTCTGCCCATCTCCCCATGTCCTCCATGTTATTACTTATGCTTGCTTTCATTTCTCTTGCCTTTGAAGATGTGTCTTGAAAGAAGCTGCTGTGGCTGATGTCGAAGATGTTACTGCCTAGGTCCTCCTCTAAGATTTTGATGGATTCCTGCAACACATTGAGGTCTTTCATCCATTTAGAGTTCATCTTTGTGTATGGTGTCACAGAATGTTCGAGTTTCATTCTTCTATACGTAGCTGTCCAATCTTCCCAGCACCAGTTATTGAAGAGACTGTCTTTTTTTGACTGTATACTTTTTCCTGCTTTGTTGAAGATTATTTGACCATAGAGTTGAGGGTCTGTATCTAGGCTCTCTACTCTGTTCCACTGGTCTATGTGTCTGTTTTTGTGCCAGTAACATGCTTTCTTGGTGATCACAGCTTTGTAGTAAAGCTTGAAATGAGGCAACTTGATGCCCCCTTTGGCTTTCCTTTCTAACATTTTCTTGGCGATTCATGCCCATACAAATTTTAGGATTGTTTGTTCCAGCACTTTGTAAAATGCTATTGGTGTTTTTATTGGTATGGCATTTGAAAGTATAGATTGCTCTGGGCAGTATAGACATTTTAACAATGTTTATTCTTCTGATCCATGAGCATGGAATGTTTTTCCATTTTTTTGTGTCTTCTTCAATTTTTTTCATGAGTGTTCTGTAGCTCCTCAAGTACAGATACTTTACCTCTTTCATTAGGTTTATTACAAGGTATCTTATGGTTTTTGATGCTATTGTAAATGGAATCAATTCTCTAATTTTCCTTTATATATTTTTATTGTTAGTGTATAAGAAAGGAATGGATTTCTGTGCGTTGATTTTTTTTTATCCTGCCACGTTACTGAATTGCTGTATCTGTTCTAATAATTTGGGATGGAGACTTTTGGAATTTCCACACAAAGTATCATGTCATCTGCAAAGAGAGAGAGTTTGACTTCTTCTTTGCCAATTTGAATACCTTTTATTTCTTTTTGTTTTCTGATTGCTGTTGCTAGGAATTCTAGTTGAATTAGTTAGACATAGTTGAACTATGTTGAACAGTAGTGTTGAGAGTGGGCATCCTTGTTGTGTTCCTGATCTCAATGGGAAGGCTTTTTCCCATTGAGAATGATATTCACTGTATGTTTTTCATAGATGGATTTTATGAAATTGAGGAATGTTCTTTCTCTCCTTATACTCTTTATACTCGTTTTAATCAGGAAAGGATGCTGAATCTTGTCAAATGCTTTTTCTGCATCAATTGAGAGGACCATGTGGTTCTTCTCCCTTCTCTTATTGATTTGTTCTATCATTGATTGATTTGTGAATGTTGAACCATCCTTGCTTCCCAGGGATAAATCCCACCTGGTCATAGTGGATAATCTTCTTTTTCATTAATTATTTTTATTAACATATAATGTATTATTTGCACCAGGGTTTTTTCAGGTTTACACATGCCACAGCATTCACCATATCACATACACTTCCCGATATCTGTAACCCAACCACCCTCTCCATAATCCCCCTCCCCCCCAGCAACCCTCAGTTTGTTCGTGAGATTAAGAGTCTCTTATGGTTTGTCTCCCTCCCAATCCCACCTTGTTTCACTTATTCCTTCCCTACCCCCCAAACCCTGCACATTGCCTCTCAAATTCCTCATATTAGGAAGATCATATAATAATTGTCTTTCTCTGATTGACTTATTTCCCTCAGCATAATAAACTCTAGTTCTATCCATGTCTTCGCAAATGGCAAGATTTCATTTCTTCTGATGGCTGCATAGTATTCCATTGTGTGTATATATACCACGTCTTCCTTACCCATTCATCTGTTGATGGACATCTAGGTTCTTCCCATAGTTTGGCTATTGTGGACATTGTTGCTATAAACATTTGGGTGCATGTGCCCCTTTGGATCACTACTTTTGTATCATTAGGGTAAATACCCAGTTGTGCGATTGCTGGGTTGTAGGATAGCTCTATCTTCAACTTTTTAAGGAACCTCCATGCTGTTTTCCAGAGTGGCTGCACCAGCTTGCATTCCTACCGACAGTGTAGGAAGGTTCCCCTTTCTCCACATCCTCTTCAACATCTGTCATTTCCAGACTTCTTAATTTTAACCATTCTGACCGGTGTGAGATGATATCTCATTGTGGTTTTGATTTGTATTTCCCTGATGCCAAGTGATGTGGAGCACTTTTTTTTTTTTTTTTTTTGATGAGAGGTTTTTTTGTTTTTTTTTCTCATTTTTTAAATTTATTTTCAGCATAACAGTATTCATTGTTTTTGTACCACACCCAGTGCTCCATGCAGTCCGTGCCCTCTCTAATACTCACCACCTGGTTCCCCCAACCTCCCACCCCCCACCTCTTCAAACCCTTCAGATTGTTTTTTCATGTGTCTGTTGGCCATTTGGATGTCTTCTTTGCAGAAATGTCTGTTTATGTTCTCTGCCCATTTCTTTTCTTTTAATTTTACTTATTTATTTGACAGACAGAGATCACAAGTAGGCAGAGAGGCAGGCAGAGAGAAAGGGGGAATCAGGCTCCCCGCCGAGCAGAGAGCCTGATGTGGGGCTCGATCCCAGGACTCATGACCTGAGCTGAAGGCAGAGGCTTAACCCACTGAGCCACCCAGGCGCCCCAACCTCTGCCCATTTCTTGATTGGATTATTTGTTCTTTGGGTGTTGAGTTTGGTAAGTTCTTTATAGGCTTTGGAATTTAGCCCTTTATCTGATATGTCATTTGTGAATATCTTCTCCCATTCTGTCAATTGTCTTTTGGTTTTGTCGACTGTTTCCTTTGCTGTGCAAAAGATTTTGATCTTGATGAAGTCCCAATAGTTCATTTTTGCCCTTACTTCCTTGCCTTTAGCTATATCTCTAGGAAGAAGTTGATATGGCTGAGGCCAAAGAGATTGCTGTCTGTGTTCTCCTCAAGGGTTTTGATGGATTCCTGTCTCACATTGAGGTCTTTCATCCATTTTGAGTCTATTTTTGTGTGGTATAAGGAAATGGTTCAGTTTCATTCTTCTGCATATGGTTGTCCAATTTTCCCAGCATCATTTACTGAAGAGACTGTCTTTTTTCCATTGAACATTCTTTCCTGCTTTGTCAAAGATTAGTTGACCATAGAGTTGAGGATCTATTTCTGGTCTCTCTATTCTCTTCCATTGATTTATATGTCTGTTTTTGTGCCAGTACCATACTGCCTTGATGATGACAGCTTTGTAATAGAGTTTAAAGTCTGGAATTGTGACGCCACCAACTTTGGCTTTCTTTTTCAACATTCTGCTGCCTATTCGGGGTCATTTCTTGTAACATATAAATTTTAGGATTATTTGTTCCATTTCTTTGCAAAAAAAGGGGGGGGTGGTATTTTGATAAGGATTGCCTTAAATGTGTAGATTGCTTTAGGTAGCATGGACATTTTCACAATATTTGTTCTCCCAACCCATGAGCATGGAATGTTTTTCTATTTCTTTGTGTCTTCCTCAATTTCTTTCATGAGAATTTTATAGTTTTCTGAGTACAGATTCTTTGCCTCTTTGCTTGGGCTTATTCCTAGGTATTTTATGGTTTGGGGTGAAATTGTAAATGGGATCAACTCCTTAATTTCTCTTTCTTCTGTCTTGCTGTTGGTGTATAGAAATGCAACTGATTTCTGTGCATTGATTTTATATCCTGACACTTTACTGAATTCTTGTATGAGTGCTAGCAGTTTTGGAGTGGAGTCTTTTGGGTTTTCCACATAGAGTATCATATCATCTGCATAGAGTGAGATTTGACCTCTTCTTTGCTGATTCCAATGCCTTTAATTTCTTTTTGTTTTCTGATGGCTGAGACTAGGACTTCTAGTACTTTGTTGAATAACAGTGGTGATAATGGACATACCTGCCATGTTCCTGACCTTAGTGGAAAAACTCTCATTTTTTCCCCCATTGAGAATGATATTCACTGCGGGTTTTTCATAGATGGCTTTGATGATTTTGAGGTATGTACCCTCTATCCCTACACTGTGAAGAGTTTTGACCAAGAAAGGATGCTGTACTTTGTCAAATGCTTTTTTAGCATCTATCATCATCTATTGTGAGTATCATATGGTTCTTGTTCTAGTTTTTTTTT